>JBBMOJ010000129.1:0-93136 GCA_038090695.1 Sclerotinia spermophila
GATCTCTAGACACTTCCACGTGACCCTAGAGGCAGCTCCCGTAACATATTGATAGCAAAATTCGATTTGGAGATTAAGCAATTCGATATTGTAAATGCTTTTGTTAATATTCAAAGGGATTCATTTAATATATCTATAGTTTGTTATTTACTAAATAGATTCAGGGAATTAAATAAGTATATAATACTTAATTGTATATTATATAGTTTTCAAGATTCTCTTGCTATTTAGTTTAAAGACTTTAGTGAAATACTGAAAAATATAGATCTAAATTAATATAAGGAGGAATTCTGTCTATTTATAAATCCAATTCAGTCTGTTTTGGTATTATTCTTTATAAATAATATTTAAGTTATATATTACAAGAAGGATATAACTATAATTAATAAAATTATTTCTAATATCAAAGCTGCTTATAAACTTTGTGAATTAGGTGATACAAAATAGTTCTTAGGTATCTGTATTATATGTAATCAGAAAATAGGAAAGCTATAACTAATATACAATATTTATATTGAAAAGAATATAAAGAAATTTGAGTTTAATAATAGTAATATATATATATCTTTACTTTTGATAACTTTTATAAAACAAGATAGTAAAACAATTATAAATTATATTCGAAAGTATTAAAAGAAGGTAGGGTTAGTATTATATATTACAATTATAATAAAAGTAGATATTGCTTTTATAATATTTCAATTTAATTACTTTCTAATTAATCTATCTCCGGATTATATAAAGGCAGTTGATTATTATATTCAATACCTTTGAAATACAAGATATCATACAATAAAATATAATAAAGATTAAATTCCCCAATTTTTATTATTTTCAAATATTTCATTTGTAGATAATCCTGAAATATATTACTCATTATAAGGTTATATTATTTCATTATTTGAAAATCCAATTATATAGAAAATATTAAAGCAAAATACAATAATAATATTAACTATTGAAACCAAATTATTAGAAATCAAAAGAACTTCAAAAGAGATTTTAGCAATCCTAAGATTCCTAAAAAAAATCAATCTTATAATCAAATAACTAATCACAATCTTCTATAATAATCAACAAACAATTAGATTAATAATTAATAAAAATAAAAGAATCATTACGAAATTCCGATATATTAATATCCAGAATATATAATTAAAATAGAAATATACAAAAGGGAGCTTTCACTTTATATACTTATTTATAACTGAAATAATAATAGATAGATTAATAAAAAACTTATTAAAATAAAAGTTCAATTATTTCAAAGCACTATTAAACCTTCAAGATATATATTCAAGGATTATTGAGATTAAATAATATTAATTATTTTCTTTTACAAACTTTCAATATTTGCTTTCTTTTTTCAATCTTTATTTTAAGCTATATAAGCTTTAGCTTTTTCTATTTAGTTTCGAAATTAAAATTAGAATCCTCATATTATTATTCGGGGTATTTCAATTATCAATCTCGAAAGATATCTTTTTTCTTTTTCTTTTTGTATCCTTTTTATCTTTTCCTTTCTTAATCGGAGACTTTTTGGGTTTTATTTTAGTTTTAGTAGCTGAAAATCTTGTTTAAATAAAAGAGTTAGAAATAATTGTTTTTGGTGTAGCCTTGGATTATTTAGCTATAGATGAAGGAGAGGGAGAAAGTGAAAATGAAAGAAAAGAAGCTTTTCTTTTTTTAATTGGAAAGGGAATTAATAGATGTAATCGAATAGTTTATTTCGAATAAGTAATAAAACAATATATTGATAATAAGGGAGAATCAATATCAATAATATCGATAAATTTACTCTTCTTATTTTTTAAGGTTAGTATAATTGATATTGTAATGTGAGTAGTCTTCTTATTTGGAATCAATTTCTGGAATATTATTAGAATATAATGAAAAAGAAATCGAAGAAAATTTACTTGTTTAGGGATTGTAATAAAATCAGGATTAAATAGTTTAAGTAATCGAAGTACTAAAGATTATAAATATATAGGAAGTAATGAATAATTATAAAAAGAATACTTTTAATAATAGTTTGAATTAAAGAAAGGTGCTTTTTTATAATACTTCCTATAGTCTTTATATTAACTAGATATAAGAGATTGAATATATCAATAATATAGGTATTCATTTTGAGTACTTTAAGTATTTCTATTATCTGTATTATAAATACAATATTCTATTTGTTTTCTAGGGGGTATAGAAAAATTGCTATTATCCTTAAATCCAGGGAAATCCTTTTTAAATATATTATTTTCATTAGAGGATAGAATCAAAAGAGATTTAGAATAATCAATTAATAGAACTATTATATGATTATTCTTATTATCAGGGCTATATATTATTGATGATATTCTTTTATTAAGCTTAAGAGTTTGAGGAGTATTCGAGTGATTAGTAAAATCGATTTCTTGATATAAACAAATAGATGTATATGAAAGAGATTGACTAAAATTTCGAATAGGATTATATAGATATCGCAATCTAAGAAGATTACTTATACGGAAAAATTAAACTGGAATTACAATAGATTATTGAATAAATCAATAGATAGATATAACGTGGTTCATATACATATAGGCCATATCACTATATGAACTACTTTCACCTCAATTTATATATTCAAATCTATATTATTCAACTATTGATTCAATTAATTAAAACTTTTAAGAATCTAATAATCTAGAGTCTATTATATTATTTTAATAGGTTTTTATATTATATTCTATCAATCCATACTTATTATAATATTGATTAGAACTCTCTTTCTTATTAGAGTTTCTTTTATTTTGATACTTATTATATTGAATCTAAATATTAACCTCTTTTTGAGATAATATATCTATTATATCTTATTTAGTAAGTACTTCTCTATATTGTAATTGAATCTTTTTTATATATCGATATTAATTTAATATCTTATTTGCTTTTCGAAGTATATAGTTTTCTATATCTAAAAGTGTATCCCCAATAATATTTCCATATATAATTGCTATTGTCTATTCTTGATTACTTAATTATATAGTTTTAATTCTATTAGATCTCTTAGAACTAATAATAACTATATTAGTATTTATAATCCCTGTTATAAAGCTAGTTTCATCGAAATTCTATAAATCGTAATCGAGAATATCAAATTTGGCTTATATATTCGAAATAAATCGGAATCAATCTTTAATAAACTTAGAATCCTTATAAAAAGCTTTTTAAAAGTTATAAATATAATTGAAATATATTTTTAGTTTTATATATTATTTTGTGAATCGATATACTTATTATTTGTTAACCTTTTTTATATCTTACAATTCAAGAATATAATTAGTTATATCTTTTATTGCTTTATATTTAAATATAAAACTTTTCGAATCTAAATTAATTATATATCGAATAATAATATCCTCTTCTAATTCTAAAAGATTATAGGATTTATATCGATATTTGATATAGGGAGTAAATCCGTTTATTCTATATTGAATTGTAATATATAATATATTATATACTTTAACAGCTTTTTGCATACTTAGTTTTTTGTCTTTTTATATAGCCTCGATAGTCAAAACAAGTTGTGCTTCTTTATTCATAGTTTCTATAATAAATGGTTGATATATCGTATATTGAATTGAGTGTATATGAATTGAAGTGAAAGTGGCCCACATGGTGATATGGCCCACATGTATATGAACCACGTTATACCAAATAGAGAAAGAGTAATACAACCAAAATATAGATCTATAATAGAAGAAGGTATTATAAAAAGTTTAAAGCTATAGATATTAGAATCTGAAATGATAGAAATTACTTAATCTTATTATTTCTATTCTCCTACAATCACTATTGAAAATTTTTCATTACTTTATATACTTCTTTCCTATTACAAAATTACTATACAATTAATCCTCGAATCAATAACTATAATCGATATATTTGATATACTTTGATAGTAGATATCAATTCTATATACTTTCTTTTTATACAAAATACTATTATATATAATTACTCGATTAAGGATCAATATACAAACGTACAACTATCCATATAAACAAAACGATTTTTTATTATTTTTCATTTGTTTTTATACAAATTTACTTTTTTTTCTTTGAAAAGATTTGTTCGATAAATAAAACATCAGCCATTATCCAAACAATAATCTGATTGTTGTATATAGAGGTTGTTATTTAAGGATGTTTCTTTTATTCGTTATACAAATCAACAATTGAGCTTTTTGATCTAGGGGATGTATCATAGAAATCCCTATATTACATATATCACATATTCATATAAATTGATATAATATAATCTATATCCAGAACTACATATAATCAAATAGCAGTATAATATATCCACTTATTTTATTGATAGATTATATATTCTATTCCTCTATCTATATAGCCTAGATATAGATCACTATTCCCTATTAGGCGACTATATCGCTTATATCTATATATATATAGGGGGATAGATTACTATAATCAATCCCCAAGCTAATCAATCTTATATATCTTTATACACACTTTTCTCCAATCCTCAAAGTGACCAGTGACGTAGCTATCCTCCGTGATAGTATTCTATATAGCTCGAGTCTCTATTCTTCTAACGATTTAATAATAGTTAGTAATTCCTTATTGTAGATCTTGTAGTTATATTTAATAGTATTATGTTTCGAAAAGAAATATATGATTAAGTATAATCAGTCTTTATTATTATATTGTAAAAGGATATTACCTACAATCTAATCTAAAGTATCTATTTCAATAATTATATAACAATAATAATCGAATATTATAAGAATCGGAGTAGAGGTGAAGATTTGTTTTAGTATTTTGAAGGTATTCTTCTGATTATTAGTTCAATTCTATATATTTTCTTTTTTTAATAGACAATTCAATAATTCTATAATCTTAAAAAAATTGTAAATAAAATATCGATAGAAGTTAGTGAACTCTAGAAAGTATTGAAAGTCTTTAAGTTTAATTAATGATTTCTATTTAAGGATAGTTTTAATTTTATCGAAATCCATTTCGATATTGTTTGAAGTAATAATTAAATTAAAGTTTTTTTTTTTTTTTTTTCAAATTTGTATTTATCGATATCGATTTGTAGATTGTTATTAATAAATCTTTAAATGATTTTGTAGATTTGTTTCTAATAGTTTATAATATTCCCAGAATAGATTAGAATATTGTTTAAATATATTATACAATTTTTATTCAAAAGATCGAAAAAAATATGTTTAATATAATTCTAGAATGAAGTAGGAGTATTGTAAAGGCTGAAAAGCATTATTAGAGATTTGAATAGGTTGAAGCAAATTGTAAAAATAGTTTTCTATTATAGCTTTCTATAATTTGTAGTTTATTAAATACAATAATAATATCTAGTTTTATATAAATTTTAGTATAGTATAAGGTATCGAGAGTCTCCTTAATAAGTAGCAAAGGATATCGATTCTTAATAGTAATATTATTTAGTCTATAATAGTTTTGACAAATTCAAATGCCCTTTTCAAGCTTTGTAGCAAAAAGAAATAGAATAGCCAATTGGAAATAGGATTTACAAATGAATTCTTTATTTAGATTATTGTTGAACTATTTATGAATAATCTGAAGCTTGATTAGAGATATTAGATAACCTTTTTGATATAGAGATTCTTTATTTAGTATAAGTTTAATCTTATAATCCCAAGAATATTATAATAGAAGCTTATTTATAAAGGAGGATAGAAAACCAGTGAATAGATTATAAAGCTAGAATAATAACTTACTTTGAATTTCTATTGTGGAAAGTATAGATTGGTTAGTCTTTTCTATGAATTTCTTGATATCGTTTTCTATAATACTATAATATAATTGAATAGAATTATTAATTATTATCCAATATAACTTGCAAGCTCTATTCAATTCATCCCAAAATATTTTTATAATATAAGCTTTCTAATCTTTATAGAATTGAATAAAGCTATTGATTATAAGGAATTTTATATCATTCATCTCTTATCGAATATTTTGTAATATATTGATTGGCTTGTTTAAAGGATTCGATAATAATAGTATATTCAATAAGAATAGAATATTTATATTTTGTAATAATCTTTTATATAATCTAAAGCTAACAACGATCTGTATTAGGGCTAATCTCAAAATCAACTAGTTTGGGATTATCCTAATACAAATATCTATAACTTTAAAAACTTGAAAAATATAATAACAATTAGACTCGGATAATTGTATATATATTATAATTCCGGGACTTTTTGTAGCAATTCCTTCAACTATTATTGAGATTGAATTAATAAGTTTGAAAAGAATTGAGAAGTCTTGAGATAATAATAAAGTATTCTTAAAGCTTTTATCAACAATTTCTATTATCGAGGTTTAATAGAATCTCAATATCAGTTTTCTGTTATATAAGTGTAGATCTGATTTTGGTATAGTATTAGTTAGGGTTAGTATAGGGTTAGAAACAATAGTTATAATAGAATTGATAGAATAACAATATCTAAAGCAATGTTTGAATATAAATTTTAGAATTATTGTTGTTCAATTAATAATAAGATTATAGTGTTAAAACTATAGAAAGCTAAGAATTATAGAATCTATATTCAAAAAAGTAATTATATAGAATAAATCTAACTCTTTATAATCGTTGATTTGTATATCTAATAATATATATTGAAATAAAATATCAAAGGTTTTTCTATTAATAAGAAACAAATAATAAGTATAGAAAAGGAGATATATAAGAATATGAAACTTAGAGATAAGTTTTTTATCAATAAAACTATATTCCATAACCCTATTATCCATTAATCCGACAAACAGAATAATTACATTAAATATAAAAGAAATTTCAATAAAGATTTTGAAAGATTTATTATTTATTAATCTAAAATACAAAGAATCCTTAAATACAATAAATCTTCTAATTTATAAAGATAAATTTCCTATAAAGAACCTCAATTCGCAATTATGAATCGAAATTAATCTTTTAATATATCTAATTAAAAAATTGAACTTCTATTCCCTTCCGATTAAACAAATTCTTCAATAAATCCTCCTAAATTAAATTCTTGAATATATTCGAATAGAATTAGAGAAGTATAATATAATAATGCTTAGAGAATAGAAGAGCAATTAACAAATTGAAATATATTCGAATAAAGAGAAATAGCTAAATTGTAATAGAATCTAAAATTCTAATATTGGTTTACAATAAGGAAACGATTAGTGTTTGAACTATATCTAGGGCTTAAATTGATATTATATTTTATATCGTTGGCCTGCTTCTCTTTATAATTGCTTTTGATATAACCAGGCTTTTTATAATAAAAACAGAAACCGAATTCAATATATTAGTTCCGAATATAACAAATCAAAAAGTATTGACTTTGATAAACAGTATCTAATTATATTAGATCGCTAGAGATATTTAGTATAAGGATTATAATAGAGATAATCAATTTCCTATTATAAAGCTTCGATTGATTATAATTGATATCTTGATTCTTATATTAATTATCAAAATGAGACTTCTCTTCTAAATCATTATAAATATTTTATTATTAAACTATTTATATATTGATATCAATAGTAAAAGGTTTATTTGAGCGATTAATAAAGGTATTAATAAGTTTTTAAAAGACTTTGAGCTTGAGATTAAAGATTTATTATTCTATTATTTTCTTATATCTAATAACAAACTATTTGAATTCAATAATAAAGTTATTAAATAAAATCTTATTTATTTTGTATTTATTATAATCTATAAAAACCTTATAAGCGAGATCAAGAGTTTAGTATTGTTTGTTTAGTTGTTGTTAGATATTCTCGATAGTATATTATTCAATAGGCTATAGATTAAAGTTATATAGGTGATTAATAATTTCATTGAAATACAATTGATTGTTTGTATATATAAAACTAGAGAGTAGATTAATAAGGAATATAATCTTTTGATACTTGGTTTTATTATTATAATCTACAAATAAGTAGTAATTGATTGTATTATGAAAAGCTGTATATTGATTTTGTAATACTCTGCCTTAGAAGAATTGTGATACAGGGTACAAGATGCTTTTAGAATCTACAATTAAAGGAGTAGGAGTGAATCGCTCCTTTGAAGGCTATATAAATTATTTATATATATATATGATTGTATATATATGCGAAGGTATATATGATTGATTATATTACAATCCTATTCAATTTGTAATACTATCCCTTTCTTTTGAAAAGTTCACTCTCGAATATTATTATTTCCTATTTCGGTTTATTATATATCGATTACAATTATTGATTAGATTGTTGTATAATAGATGATATAATAAATAGATGTATGTATTGATTTTTCTTTTTCTGTAATAGTACTATATATATTGGTTGAAGGAAAACGTTTTGTTATTTAACAATAGTTTTATTGAATTGTATTATATAATTACTTTCCTTTCTATTCCTCTTTCGAAATCAATTTGTTTTTTCTCTTATTTCTAAATCACTTTGTCAATATGCTTTTTATACTATCCCGAAAATATAGTAGTAAGAGTAAATTATTGTTTACACAATTATGTAATTCTAGTGATTATATATATGAAGATATACTTTCAATTTTTTCGATATATTTATTTAATTAATATAAGATTTTTAGTGTATAGTGAGTAGGGCTTTGTAATTATCTTTTTCGAAAGATAAGTAGATTGTATATGAGAAGGATAAGCCTAATAAGAATAATAGTTCTAGCTCTGATAGTTAAAGTTTAAATAAGTTTTATTCTTTTTCAATGATTTAAGCTTTTTAAATTTCTCTAATAGATATTATTTAAATTGTTTTAGGTTTTTAAATGATAATATAGAAATCGAAGTTTTTAATTTTTGTATTATCTAATATATTTATTTGTTTTATTAATTTCTTTGATAGAATTCCGAAGAGGAATATGATTTGTATATTAATATTATTATTAATTATATTATAAAATATAATAAAGTATTAATTTCAGTTATAGAATATCTTAATAATTTATTAAATATAAAAAACGAAATTATATTAGCCAATATTTATTATAAATTTGGAAGGATTAATTAAATAGATTTGAAGATAAAGGAATGATATAATGAGTTATTAAGTAAAAAGTTATTTAAAAAATTGTTGGTGAGAAAAGAAGATTGTATTTAAAAGGATGATTGGGTTTGTATTAGTTGTATTTGTAATTATATATTTGGGAAAGGTAATAGTTTTTATTATTAATATTCTGATTAGAATATTGATTAATTTTGTTGTTTGTTTTATTTAAATAGTAAGTACAAATACAAATATTTCTTTTTTAGGGAAACTTGGGAGTTCTTTTTTTAATATTGAATAGTTGTTGAAGAGTTTGGGGTTTTGATAGAGATAAAATTATATATATATATATTTTGAATTATATTGATATATAGTTTTTTAGTTTAATTTATATGAGAATTTGAAATAAAGGGTTTCGAAGGATATTCTTTTGATTGTTTTGGTTTGGGAGAAAATGGAATATTGTTTAGTAGAGGAATTGGAATAGAAGAATGAATTAGTATAATAGTATTAGTTGATTGTAATTTATATAGAGGTGGATATTTTAGTGTTTTATAAATAGTTAGTGAAATTCAAATAAGAGTTTAAGCTTTTTGTTGATTGTATTATAAATAATCATTATTGAATAATTCGTTTCGTTTTTGTTTTATATATTCTTATTCTTATTTTTTTGGGGTTATTGATTGATATTTTGGTTTAAACTATTTAATTTTTTTTTGATTATTCTTTATTCAATAATAACTATTAATATATATAAAAGCCATTTTATTAGTTTTCTTTGAAAAAGTAAAAACTTGTTTAATAAAAGAAAAAATATTTTTTATTGATTAGTTTAGGAATATATTCTTTATTTTATTTATTTTCTTTTATATAAGATCTATAATTTCTTTATTAAAATAATAAATCAAAAAACCTTTTTTGATCTTTTTTGTTTATTATTTAATTATTATTTACAAAATCGTAATTATTTCTTCTATTTTTATAAAGTTTAATTCAATCTAATAGTTTAATAAATGGATCTAGTATTATAGAATTCTATTCATAAAAATCATAAAAATAATATAAGGTAGTCTTTAAATTAGATGCTAGATATTATATAAAATCGTTATCTATATTTAACCATATTATTCTATATAGAAATCGTTTTTGTATTTTCTTAATTATAAGAATTTTATCTATTTTCTATTTGATATTATTAGTAATATTAATTAGAGATAATAATTTAATAATTTGTTTAGGAAATAGATTATTTATAGCTTTATAAAACTTATTGAATGGAAATATAGGGTGTATTTTTATAATTGATAATAGGTCTAATTGGAAGGAATCTCTAGTCTAATTAATAATCTTGAATCTATTCTGAATAAGAAAATCTAATTTTTTAGAAAGCTTTTGTATTGGAAAGTTTTTTATATTAAGCTAGATATAATCTCATATATCAAAGTTTATTGGTTATTGATATGAATTAACTAATCGAGCTATTCTTTATATTTGCAAAATATTTTCTTTTATTCGATTGAATATTTGTTTATTATATTTAATATACTCTTTAGTATTTCTAATATTTATATCAATAATTAGTTTTATTGAATTGGATTTCCAATCCTAGGAATTGTAAGATAGGTGGTTATATAAGGTTTCATATAGGATTTAACTATCTAAAAACTTATAAAGAAATATAAATTGTATATAGTTTATTATAGATAAAAATTTAGATTAATTATTTTGATAATGGTTTATAAAGAATTGTAAGTGTTATTACAGATATTAGTTATAAATCTTAATTTATTTATTCGTTTGTGGATGGTAAATAATACTGGGTTTTATTTATATTCCTAAGATTTGATTAAATTCTTATTAGAATTTTGATATAAATTGAGAACTACAATTTGAAATTATAGATTCAGAAGATCCGTAATATCTATATATATAGTATAAATATAATTAGGCCTAATCTCTTGAATCAATCGATTCATAATAAGATATAGAAATAGCTTATTTAATTAATCTATTAATAATTATTAATATATTATTATAACTGTATTTATCTTTATTAAAACTATAATAATCTATAATAATATATTATTATATTCTAATTAGTATAAAAAGAGGATATAGAAAATTAGGGGTATAATTTCTAGAAATGGAGTTGTATTTGTATTTATAGTAATTCCGGATATATTGATTTATAATCTCGATTATATCTTTTTAATAATATTGTTTTGTTAGAAGAAGGTATGTCTTTTTAATATCTGGATGTATAATTGAGATAGAATTATAAGCTTCTTGAATAAAATAAGTTTATAAATTGTTGATATCTAATACGAAAAAGCAATTATTATAAAGCAAGAATTCTTTATTAAGAGTAAGGTATTTATATACTTTAATTATTTGGACTTGTAAAGCTTTTAGATTTAAGCTAGTTTTATTTGTTTCAATAATATGGGTAATAATATCGAAGATTGGGGAAATGTTATATATATTAAGCTAGGCGATTAGGTATGGATTCTAATGAAGTGATTTATATATGATTTGAGTATCTATTTGATTATTTTTTATAAGTTATTGTAAGTGATTCTTCTTTTTTGTACTATTCTATTGATTCAATTTATTAGTATAGCGAATGAATACATTTACAAATAGATTATTCTTTCTAAAACAGTATATAATCAAAAAGTTAAAGTCCACAAGTAATTCAATATAGTATATTTAATAAGTATTCAATTATTTTATAAATATAAAATACTCGAATACTTTATAATCAATATATATTCTAATTTAATATAAGAAACTAATAAGTTTAGCTTTCCAATAGCTTAAAGATTATATAATTGCTAGCATTTCTTTATTATAAACCTTATAATTTAATTTAATAATAATTATAATTTTAGAGAAATAAAAAACAGATAATTATTTATTATTATACTTTTAGAATAATATATTAATAACTATTTTATTAAATATATTAGTTTCAAATAACGTGGTTTATTAGTACGTACACCATATCAGTACATACACTACTTTCACCTCAATTTACACTTTCAAACCCATATTATTCAATAACAACTTAATTAATTGATTAAAACTATAAAGATTCTAATAATCTAGAATCTATTATATTATTTTAACAAGTTCTTATATTATATCCTATCTTTCCATATTTACTACAACATCTAATAAAAGATATTTCCCTATTAGAATTCCCCTCTTTTTGATACTCATTATATTGAATCTAAATATCAACCTTTTACTAAGATAATATATCTAAAGCCTTTTATCTAGTAAGTACTCCTCCTTAATATAATTGAATTTTTTTCATATATCAATACTTACTTAATACCTCATTTGCCTTTCGAAATATACAATTCTCTATACTCAAGAGTATATTTTCATAAGCTAATCATTCTATACCTTTAGCTAAAACTAATATAATCTCAAATATAGATATAGGGGAGCTTGATTAATAACAACTTATTCGAGATTTAACTAATATTGATTAAGAAAGAGTTTCAATTAGATTGCAAAAGGTTTGAGAGATCTATTGATCTAAATTAAAAGAGGGAAGAATAGGTATATAAATTCGAATATCTAATTTCGAAAGAACAGCTTTAGGATTAAATAGTATTAAACCTACTCCTCGAAACCCTGATTTTATATTCTGACTAGTAATTGATTCTTCATATACAGTTTTAAAAGCTATAAAGAATTCAACCTTCGAAATATAATTAATATATACCTTGATAAATTCATTAATTTAATCACCATATAAATATTTCAGATTACCAAAACAGCTAATATCAAATAGCTGAATTAAATAACTTGAGTTTACTAATAAATATAAATATATAATATCATTCTCTTTATAATATACTTGAAAAGCTATTGATTTATAACTTTCATACCTATCTAATACCAATATTCGATATTTACCCTTTCTTCAATTCTTAATATACTTATCGAAGTATTTCAACTACTCTAAACCCATCTCATTATTTATCCATCCATTAGATATAGATTTAATAGCCTATTCTATAGGAAGATCGGTTTTGGTATACTAATTGAAGAGATAAACCTATCCTTGAACTATTAGAAATAGAGGAATAGTTTCATCCTCCCTATTTCCATATATTATTACTATAACCCATTCTCGATTACCTAATTATACTGATTTATATCTACTATATCTCTTAGTACTAATAACAACCATTACTATATATATAATCCCCATCATAAAACCTATTTCATTGAAATTATAGAAATCGCTATATAAAATACTATATTTCACTTACATATTTATAACCAATCGAAACCATTCTTCAATAAACTTAGGATCTTTATAAAAAGCTTTTTGAAAATTATAAATATAACTAAAACATATCTTTAATTCTTTATAATACTTTATAAATTAATATACTCAGAGTTTTCCAATTACTTTTCTATTTCTCGATTCAAAAATATAATTTACTATATCTTCTATTCCCTTAAATTTAGAAGGAAAACCTTTTGAATCCATATCAAAAATATATGAAATAATCACTTACTTTTTTATTTCAATAAGTTTAAGATTTTGTAATTGAAATTTGGTAGTAGGAGTTATTCCATTTATTCTTCGAATAAGTATTATATATATAATATTATATAGCTTAACAGCTTTCCGAATTAAAAGTTTTTTGTCTTTTTCAATAGCTTTAATAGCTAAGAGTATTCAGTCTTCTTGATTATCCGATTGTATATTGTATTATTGATAAATCGCGTATTGAAATTGAAGAGTGTAGACTGAGGTGAAAGTGGTGCACGCATTGATATAGTGTATGTACTGATAAACCACGTTATATATAATAGTTTATAATTATAATATTAAAGAAAGGGAATAGAAATAAGTTTATCTTTTAATATATCGAAAGCGATTTAATAGATTTTATTAAAATGGAATTTAATATTTGCTTTAGTAAATTCGTTTAAGGATTTTATTATAATACTATAATCTTTAATAAATCAGCAATAGAAGTTACAAAAGTCTGAAAACAATTAGATACCTTTTATAGTAATTGGATATATTCAACTAGCAATTATTTTGATCTTTTCTGGATCGATTTATATACCTTAAATAGAAATAATAAATCCTAAATACTTAATTTGTATAATATTGAATTCGTATTTCTTGAGGTCTATTTATAAATTAGCTATTTCAAATTACTCAAGAATGAGTTTGATATAATTCTTGTATTTGTTTTTGTTTTCAGAATATATTAATATATTATCAAGGTATACAATATAAAAGTCATTTAAATAGTCGAAAAGGATATTATTTATATATTTCTGATAAATTGTAAATCTATTTGTTAATCCGAAAAAAAGTACTTTGTATTTATAAATATTATATCAAATATAAAATTCATTCAAATATAATAAAATACCTATCGAATATTCAATTTGATATATATTTTCACACCAATAAATTATACAAATATCTCATCGATTAGGAATAAAGAATACCTATCTTTGTATATCAAAGAATTAAAAAATCAAAAGTCAATACAAAACCATAAACTTCCATTCAGCTTTTTAACAAAAAGAATTAAAACTACAAATAAAACTTAATTAGATTCTATAAATCCTTTCACTAAATTTTTAATAATATATTCCTTAACAACTTTGAATTATTCTAGGAATATTTTATAAAAAGGGCTATATTTGAAAGCCTTTTCACCTTCGCTTTCTAATATAATCTTATAATTATAAAATCAAAAAGGAAATAAAATATTGAATTCACATTTAGAAAACGGTTAATAATATATTCTATATGTTTCAGGAATTAGCAATTCCGATTCAATATTAACTATTATATAATTGAAATATATAAAGATTTCTAGTTGAAAGCTTTTCAAATCAATAATTACAATAGAAAGTAAATAGATTCTTTTTTTTTCTTCTTATCAAATAGAAATAGTCTTATTCAATTCTATATAGATTACTATAAAGAGTTTATAGTTTTTACTCTTCTAATATATAAATTAGAATTATAAAGGCTTAAATATATAAATATCAAAATCTTTGAAGATATAAATAAGGAGAGATTTATATATTAATTAAATAGATACTTTTAATATACTAGATTTTATTTCTAATCTAATTAGAATCTTAGTTTCAATAGGTTCTTAAAAAGATATCGATATATCTAAAAGAACAATTGATAATTGTATTATAATCACTCAGCTCTCATTCAATTAGTAATATATTTTATCTATTTGAATATCCCGCTTATCAATATCTTATTATTTTAAGCAATCAATTTTAAGCTCCTAAAGGTTTTTTTTGATTAAAAGTATATTTTTAAATAAGGAAATAGTAAAATAATATTCAATAAGCCAATCTAAACATTAATTGAAATAATCGAATTTCATTTAGATTTCTACTAATCAAATTCAATTTAGGATTATATTATATAACCCTAGATCAGTAATTAAGAATAATAAATATAATTATTATTATAAATCAATTATTAAATTAAAAAATATAAAATGAATAATAGATTAGCTTCTCGTTTTATTATAACTTTTCATTTTAATAGGATTATTAATTCAAATTAATTGGGATTTAAATATAGGAAATAATAATGAAAGGAATGTCTTATCAATAAAAGCAAATCTGTTAGTTCTGGAATCTATAAATAATTGAATTTAAAATGAATATCTATTCTTCGAAATAGTATAAAGTAAGATTATAGAGTTATTTTTTATTAGTTTTATTAAATTTAAGAATCTTATATCTTGGATTATATTTAGATAGAATCTTTTATTTAAATACTTTAATTTAAATATTGCTTTTCTAATTTGTAAGTAGTATCAATAGTTTCCGTTTAAACTTCAGGGTCTAAATCTTTTATATCTTTCTTAGTATTTTAGAAGTCTTTCTTCTTTATAGATTTGTAAACTTCATTTACAATATTAAAACTGACTATATATAATATCGGATTATAGTCAGCCCCCAATAAAAAAAACTAATATAATTGAAGTTATTATTTAAAGTAAATATAAGATTGAATTTAAATATTCCAATATACTTAAAGGGAATATTACGATTAGTATTGGATATACAAGCTTAATACAATAGAATTGAATCAATATCCAATCAGATTGTACTTCTAATAGATTATAAAATGAAGTTACCGTTTAACAGTTTTTTGATCGATATCTCTTTAACTAATCTAATACAATTATACTTCCTAAAAATAACTTCTAATTTATTAATCTCTGTAAACTTATTAGCCAATTGCTTCACTATTTTGTAATCATTCTTATAAAGATTTATATTTTATTAGAGGAAATTGGAAATTTTCCTTTTCAAATTATAGAAGAGGGTTTTTTCATTAATAATTTTCGTTTATATAATAAATAAATAAAATTTATAATATTATATTACAAAATTACTTTTTTAAATATTGTTTAGTATTATCCAATATTTATATTCAATTTGTATATAATCGACCTCAATAGGATTTCAATATATAGCTATAAGTTCTTTAATTAATTATTATTTAATCAATTAGAGTATCTATATATAATATATATATATATATATTTAAACTTCTCTTTTAATTTAATTAATTATATATAATCACTAATATAATTCAATTATAAATATAATCAAATAAAATTCCAATTGTTCTGAAACTAATAAGGTTTATAAGCTTGTTCAGGGTTTTATACCATCTTTAAGTTTCGATATAAGATTGGTGGGTTTTGGGATATACAAGTGATCCGATTGGATTGTAGGAGACTGAAAGGATTGTTTCAAATAGACTTGTAGGTCTTAATTAGATATAGATTTATTCGAATGGATACTTCCATTTGTATTAGAATATAAATATTCCGATCTATTATTTTGAAATAGTTTTCAGTAATATAGCTTCTTTTTTGTTAATATAAAGTTATTCATTTCGATTATAAAAAGAAGGCCTTTAGAAATACTAACTTTGTATTCCTTTATAAGAACTTTATAAGAATACAAAGATAAATTGATTAAGGTTTTGCTATTCAGATGATTTATAAACTAAGCAATTTAATTCTATAACTTTCGAATAATCTGTATTTAATTTGAGATTTCAAATATTTGGATTTTATATTAAGGGTTTTCAATTAAGAAGTAATTATTAAATATTATATCTTTACTCTTTCCTTTTCTACTAATATCAATTCCTGATTCTAAGATTATATATAATTCTATATAAATAATTTGTTATTTTATATTAGGGGGAAATCAATACAATCTACCCTATACAAAAGCTTCTAAATTGGATTTTATAAGATCAGATATAATAATGATATTTATAACTTCGCAAAATTTCAGGGAAAATGTCTTCGTTGGGATTGAATCAGAATAGATCTTTTTCTTATAAATAATAATCGGGATAACAATTTATCTAAAAAGATATCAAAATATAAGATATTATTTAATCGATTACCAAATAACCGAATGCTTTAAAAAGAGTTATAGATAATATAACACTTTGCTTTAGAAAAACTGTAATACAGAGTACAAAATGCCTTTAGAATCTACAATTTGAGAAGTGGGAATTAATCGCTTCTTCAAAAGCTATATAAACTATTTATATACATATAATCGTACATATGCGCGAAGGCGCATATAACCGATCGCATTGCGATCCTGTCCGATTCGTGACAGATTTTAATACTTTGTAATATTCTATTTATTACTATTAAACTTCTCAGGGAGGGTAAAATACTTTTAATAGATTAAAATTTGTTAACTATTATAAATAGCAATTTTTAATATTACAATTATTATATTAAGATTAATAATCGTTGATTTCATTTCAATAATTTCATTTCACAAGTTGATTATAATTATTTCGATTGATATAAATATAATTTGAATAACAATAAAATGTATAGTAATAGAATTGTAAAATATATCAACAAAAGCAAAAATATCAATATTAGTGAAATTGATAATGTAATTCAAAAAAGCAAACTGTCTATTGAAACTAGATATAAATATTTAGGATACTTAATCGGCTATTTTTGGAATACTCTTAAGATTAAAATAATCAAATAGAGTTCCTGAATAACAATAATAAGGGTATATAGTTGGTTGATAATGAATATAATTAATACAATCAGTATACAACTTTAGTAGAATTAATTAAATGAAGTTGCGACAGCTTTCTTATTGATAGTATAAATTGTCAAAATACAAATAAAGACTTATATTGTACTATAAGAATAAAAAAGCTATAAAAGAAAGAGATCCTACTTATAGGAAGTAGGACACATTAGTAGTCCATGCTTGAGACACAAAAGCAACTACAGAACATGTAGTTGGCACCGTGACAATTCGAGAAAGGAAAGAAAAATATTGTAGTAAAGGTTGTAGAAAAAGAATAAGAAATACTTCTAATAGAATTGATAAAAAGGAATCTCTTTGTAAATTCTATAATAAGAAAAGATATTGGTGAAATTAGTGTTATATATATAATAAGGCTAAGAAAACTTTAAAACCAAATAAGAATAATATTAAGAATAATAGTTTTGCTAGAGTAGTTATAATAAAAGAATATATTAGTTCCTTTTATTTTTATAATATAATATATATTGAAATTCAAAATTATAAATGGATTTTTGATTTAAAGGTTTTTTATTACTTTATTGATTCAATTGAAAACCTTATAAATCTTATATATTGAGATATACTACAAAAAATCAAAACAACTAATAATAAATATATTTAAAATATTGTATTTAGAATAATAATTATTAGAAATCTTATATTACAGAATATCTAGTATATCAAAAAGTTTTAATATAATTAGCTTATTTCTATTAGATTATTAATCAAAACAGATCGAAAAGTCATTTTTGAAAAAGATTCAGTATTCTATTAGAAAAATAATCAATTTGAAATAACTATAAAACATTATAATAATAACTATATTATTAAACAACCCTCTATCCTATAAATATATATAGCTAATATAATCTTAGAAATTGAAAAGATTAACTTTAATAATAACAAAGTCGAAATAATATATCAATACTTAAATTATTTCAATTATAATTAAATAGATAAGCTAAAGAAAGCCTTTAATGGTTTATATTATATTAGAAAAAGAAAGCTTATTAATCGAAAAATATATAAGATTTGTTTTATAAAAAGGATAAATAAATATTTCAATAAACAAATAGCTGTTTATATTCCTATAAGACTAAATTGTTTTTATATAAATCTATTAGATATATAACCATCCTTTGAAAATAGGAACAAATACTTTATTATAATTATTGATAATACTATTAGATTTATATAGATTAGGTTTACAAAAAATAAATCAGTAATAATAATAGTATCTATTTTGATAGATTTGATTAATTAGATAGAAAAGAAATTCAATTCCAAAATTGTTATTATTAGAGTAGATAATAGAAAAAGCGAATTCGAAATAGTATTTCAGATTAAGATTAGAAAGAAAGGATTAATCTTCGAATCTTTGTTTCTAAGAAAACATTCTATAAATGAAATTGCTAAAAAAAAGATTCAAGATATTAGTACTATTTCAAGATTATTATTAAATAAATTAGAAGTTGAATCTAGAATATAGAAACTCATTATTAGGTATACTATATATTTAAAGAACAAATCGCCTACAAAAATATTGCTTTTTGGAGAAATAAAAATACTTTTAATAGTAATTATATTATATAAAACTATATATAGCAAATAATCTAATTTTAAAAAACTCAAAATATTTGAATATAAAATGTAGATTAAAAACCTTCAACATTTAAAACAATTATCTAAAAAATTCAAATCGAGAGTATTCAAAGGAGAATATATTATAATTGAAATGGATAGAAATAATATTTATTGCCTCCTTAATTTTTATATTAAAATTATTAATAGAATAATAAATACTGATTTTAATAAATATAAATACTCATTTAAAAAAAAAGTATTTCAAAATAATTTAGAATAGAAAGGAAAAGAAAAATCTTTTTATATAATAGATTTAAAATTATAAAATAAAGAATATAATTGGTAATATAGAATAATATATAAAATATATAAATCAATAAATAAAAGAAAATCTAAATTATAAATAAATAAATAAAAAGTTATTTTTATTTTTCAATATAAAAGGTATTATTGTAATTGTTATAATAATAATAATTATAAGCAATTGGATAATTAGTATAAGAAATATAAATATTTATAATTAGATTATAGAATATATAAATAATTATAGAGATTTCAAGAATAAGATTTGCTTTAATAATTGTTTTGATTTAAATTGAATTGAATCAGAATTGTAAAAAACAATTAAAGAGTATTTTTAATAATTAAATTATTCAATAATACAAAGTATTATTTATTGTTTTTATATATCCTAAAAGATTTTTAGTTAATAATTCTGAATTAATACTAAAAGAAATAATAAAACTCAAGAATATTATATAAAAGAATATTTAAATATAAATAAATATAATCAAATATAAATTACAAACTTTCAAAATAATAATATCTTCGAAATTATAAATAGAACTATATTCTAAAAAATAAATTAAATTGCTTTAGCAAATTAACTAAAAGAAAAGTATAATTAGTTATTAAAAGGTATTTATAAAAATATAGAATATATTTCCAAAAAAACCTTTATTGATATAATAAGGTATTCAATATTGTATATTTTATTAACAAAAATATAATAGAAAATCTAGAGATTGATAATATAAATATTGATATTATATTTTTGAATAATAAACTAATGGATATAGAAATCCTTATAGAAGTATTAAAATTTTTCGAAATAATCTTCTCCGAAATTAAGTTCAAAAATAAATTATATTTTAAACTAAAAAATCTTTTTATAAATTTAAACAAGCTTTGTATATTTAATGGATAATTGTATAGAGATTCTTCAAAGGGATTAAGCTTAAAGAATCAATAATAAACCTAAATCTTTTTATAGGAAAGAGAATATATATTCTATTATATATAAATAATTTATTAATAATAAGAAACTATATTAATATCGATTCTATAAAAAAGATAATAGAAAGTCAATAGAAATATAAGGATTTAAATAAAACTAGAATATTTTTAGAATTCCAAATAAAGCGAAATCAACAAATTCGATCTTTTAAAATATACTAATCCAATTATATAAAAAAGATTCTATAAAGATTTAGTATCGATATAATAAATACAAAAAACCTTCCTTTATTATCTGGTATTATTGTATAAGATAATATATCTTCAAATTGTTAACTATACTATCTACCTCTCCAATTACACTCAATCCAATATAATATATCTTATAAACCAATTAGCTCGAATTATATAAATACTAAGGGAAAGTCATTTAATATTTATAAAGCATCTGTTTCAATATTTTGTTAGTATATACTCAATTAATATAGTTTATTTAAATCAATTGAATATATTCTTATACAAATATCGAGAATATATAAATTCCACTTAAGAATCTACAATAGATAGAAAATTAATATAAAGAGTAGCTTTTATTAAATATAAAGAAACTATAATTTAATTATCAACAAAATAGAAATCGATTCTCTTATATACAATAAAAGTAAAGATTATAATAGTTAATAAAGAAATTAAAAAAACTATATAAATAAAAAAGCTAATCAAAAACTTCAATAAATAATTGAACAACAAACTATTTATTCTAATCCTATATTACAATAATACAAATAGAATTGATTGAATATAAAAGAATAAATTCTACAACAAAGCAAAACATATCGATATCCGATTGCACTATATTCAAAAAGATATAATAAAAGCTAAAAGACTTTATATTATATAAATACTAGAAACTAAGTAAATAGTTGATATATTTACAAAGTAGTTAATTTATTCTAGCTTTATTACATATAGAAAAGGATTGAGATTGGATTTGAAAAGCTAAAATATTATATTAATTGATATCAAAAAAAATCTAAAAGAAAATCAAAAGTTAAACCATATATAGCTAGATTATCGTTCATTATTTCATTTGCTATAAGTAGAAAAATAAAAGTTTAAAAGTTAGAATACTTTTATATTACAATATGATAAAGATTATAGAATATTCGAACTCTATAAAAGATATAAATACCACAAATAGCTTAAAAAGCTAGTGCTATTATAAAAGTTAATAAGACTCTTTATAATTTATATATAAATCAATTAAAATCTATATATTTAAATGGTAATATTCTTATTATAGGGGGGATATTGGAAATCACATATACCATATACCATATACCACTTGATAGCACATGCCCTTAGCTTCCCCCTATAAATCTCTACTCTATTATAAAATTAGCAATTTTACACTATAATATAAAGTTATATCGTATACTGTCACGGAAATCCCCGTATCACGTGTATCACACATTCACGTGTACTGACGCAATACAATCCACATCCAGGACTACACATAATCAAATAGCAGTGTAGTATATCCACTTATTTTATTAGTGGATTATATATTCTATTCCTCCATCTATATAACCTAGATATAGATTACTATTCCCTATTAAATAATTATATCGCCTATATATATATATATATATAGGGGGATAGATCACTATAATCAATTCTTAAACTAATCAATCTTATATATCTTTATATATATAAACCCGATCTGCTCTTGAAACTGTATACACACATATATATCTCTTTGAATTATTTAACACTTTAGTTACCCTTATTTACAACTTTCTATCTATATTCAATTCTTTATTATATCGAAAAACAACTCTTCAAAAACTTCCATTTGTTTAATCATTTATAGACAATAGGCAAAATGATATCTATAATTATAGCACTTTTGCATTTCAAAAGGAATTTGGGAAAATATAAAACTATTAAACAATATCTTAATTTCTTTTATTCCAAATTTGAATAACAAAAACTCAATCCAGATAATCCTAAACACTAAAAAAGACTGATTTACAAAAAAAGCATCTGAATTTATTATTATTTCAGAATTTATAGAAAAATATAATAAATATAATATTCGGGATATATTATTAAATATAAAATACACAAAAATTAATCAGAATAGAATCAACAAGGAGATATATAAATAAAAGCTTTTATTCTATCTGCTCCTTATACTTTTTAAAATATATCAATTGAATACTCTATATTTCAAAAAAAATACTACAATTTATATAATAAATATAATTTTATAAATAAAGTATATTAGAAGATCTATAATTAAATAACTCAAACTATAGATTCCTTTATCTTTTTAAAATAACAATTGAAAATAAAACCTTAAATGCACTTCCACTTAAAATAATCATTTAAACATTAAAAAAAAAGTTTGTACCTATTAATACAATAGCAAAAACTATTATAATTTAAGAATACAAAAATATACTTTAATAAACTATCTTAAAATAAACTAATCTAATGAAATAGTATAATAAATAGATTAAGACTTATACTAATATAAAAGCCTATAATATTAAAATCGAAGATAATCTAGTACTAATCAATTTTTGAAATATAATAGATATTTGTATACTCCCTATTTGAACTAATATAATATTTATTCAAATCGAAACTAATAATCAATTCGGTATTTCAAATCATTTATTGAAACAATATAGGGATATTTTTAATAGTTTAATTTATCAAAACTTATTAGCATTAGAAGGCAAAGGTATTTTCTTAATTATAAATCCTTCTTTTTTATTTCTATCAAATAATAGTTCTTCTTTAATACCTAAAAAAAGGAAGAAAGAAAAATCTATATATATACCTATATAAACCAAAGTTAGGTCGGCGAAGACGAAGTCCTACCTATACATAATGCCGACTACAAACCTGAAAGACAATAGAGAGTATAGGAGGAAGCTTTGTAAACCTCTAATTCTATATCACTGCTTTTTTTAGAATTAATAGAATTTATATAATAAAGATCTATCTCAAAATAGATAAAGAATCAAAGCTAGTAAAGTTTCGAATAATATGAATAATAATAACGATTAGTAATAAAATATATATAGATTTATTTTGAAGGATATTTATTGAATTGAATATATAGGAATTGCAAATGGTCTATCTATTAAATACCTTTTAGAAGGTTTTAATTCAAGGAAGATATTTATACTATATAGAATACTATAATTTGAACAATTATAGATTACAATCAATAAGGATTAAAAGAATTGAATCAATTTAATTGAATAAAAGATTGAATTAATAATAGGGATTCGAAAAAGATAGATTTATTTATAACTCATTACCACCTCAATATTGTTTTTTATTATTTTTCGATATATTCACACTTTTTCCAAATATCTATTCTTACACAAATCGATCCACTTTTCTTTCACTTAATTAAAATAAATAATAAAAAATTTCATATATATAAAACTTACTACCCTTATTATAATAAATCAAAACCCACCTCCTAATACCCTCCAAATAATATCTATCGAGCTACTCCACTACCCCTTATAATTACACTTATATACTTCCTATTATATCCCTTTCTATTTATAATAAAAAATCAATCGTTTCCCTATTCCTAATAAGCTTATTACTTTTTTAAATATATATCTCTCTATCAAAAAATAATACACATCTATAAAAAGATATCCAACCCTTAGTCTTAATAATAAACTAGCTTATTTAAAAGATATAGAAAAACCTAGATTTTCTTTAAAAGATTTTACTAATATATATAACAGTATCCTTTCTATATTATAATTCTAGATTCTAGTTATATCTGAATACCCCTTAGGAGGTCCACTACAGATATTAATTAATATAAATAAATAAATAAATAAACCAAAGTTAAATTAAAAGTAAAACAAAGCTAATCCAATCCACTATACAAAAACTTATTAATCAATAGAACTCGTATTTATAGGAAAATACAGCTTAAAGAAATCACTCATTCTCTCAAAAAAAGAATACAATACTATCCAAAATCATATCAAAAATGAAAAATGGAATTCGATACAGAAAATATGGAAAGAAAAGGAATGGCTCAAACCAATTACTAATACCACAAATCAAATTGATTTTGGAATATCAACAATCGCCTATATTATACAAAATAGATCTACAAAAAATCTCTATAATACATTATTAATTGAATTTCAATTATATCCTTTTTTTCAAAGCACTATCCTCAATAATAATAATACTATACACCTTATAAATGATATTTTTTTCCTTAATAAATAAAAATACATACTATTTTCAGTATTGAATTATATTGAATTTGATATAATAAGATTCCCAATCGTTAATAAAGATACTTACACACTCAAAAGTATAATATATCAATCAAATGATTACAAAAATAATAATTTTGTTTTATCAAACATTGTGTATATTCCTGATTTTCATATAAATATTATTTTAGAGGCAGAATTAAAGAAAACAAATATATAGTTTTTAAGCTTAGATTCAATATTGCGCACTAGATCTCTCCAGAAAAGTATAATAATTATTCAATATATTTGTAAAGAAAGTCTCTTATTCCTAAAATACAAACCATTTTTTTCTTATTCTCTATTTCTTATAAATATCCTAATGAATCTTTCAATTCTTATATATTTTATAATTAATAAAAAGATCAATAAATTATTTCGCTATTTTTACAATCCTTTAAAACCTAGATTGGATATTATAGAACTATAATATAAAAGATTTGAATATTTAGAAAAGAAGGTTTTCGAATATTTAGTTTCTATTACAAAGAATATAAAAATAAAGGGAATCATTAGGATTGAATATATAGATTACATTTGTATGTATACAAAGTAGATAATCTATTGTTTATTTAGTAATTATCAATTACTGAGGTTTTTCTATAAAATTCAATAGGATCTTTTCGATTTTCTATATATTTATACAAATACATTCTAGTTTCTATTGATTAAAGATATGTTTAATGATAAGATTTTTGTTTTCCCTTTATATCAGAAGATATATCAAAAAGTCTGTAATATAATTCAGAACTTTTTTATTTGGGTTTTATATAAATATGGATTTTCAGTAATCTATATCAAATAAAATAATAATATATCTATTATAAGAATTATAGGGAATACTATATTCGAAAATTGAATAAAATAAAAAGAAATTGAATTAGAACTTTCACCTCCAAATATATATAAATCAAATAGAGAAGTAGAATAAGCTAATCAATAAGTTATTATAAAACAAATAAAAATACGGATGATTATAGAATTTTCTAATTGTTTATAAATAGACGTTATATAAGCCTAAAAAAGCTTATTTTTTCAAATCTTTAAATGAAGTATTAAATATTTAGTTTTAGTACTATCTTAAATCTATAATTTAATTTATAACCAATTATTTAACTTACAATTTATAACCAAATTAGAGTAATATTTATTGATATGGTTATTGAGCTTATTTATTAAATAAAAAAAGGGAGATAGAATTTAATAAGAAATTGTATAAGATTAATCTGAGAGTGTATATTGAATATCTTATTGAGTATATACTAGGATCACCAATCTTCCGTATATAGATTTCAAAACTCAAAAGGATTATTATTATTCGAAATGTTATTTTCGATGAAAAAAGAATTTATAAAATGGATTTATTAGATGATATTATTGATTTAAATATAAAATAAAAGTTTAAAGAGTATACTTAAAAGCTTGATATTCAGGAATTGATAAATATTGATGGAATAATTATTGAGGAAGAAAATGATAAGATTGTTTCAAATCATATGGATATTATAGTGTATAGCGAAATTACTATACGTATTATAGATATATTTTTATACAAATAGATCTTGGAGGTGCATTTAAGGGGTGGCTTAAATTTTATAAATCATTATTATAGTAGTATATTAAAGAATCTATAATCTGAAAAGGCCTTAGATTTAGAATTCAATATTATAGTATAAGAACATTATAATTATATATAGAATTAAGTATAGGAATCTAATAATTCTTTTCTAATAGTATAATTAATATTAATATAGAATCTAATTAATAAACTAAAAGATATAGACTACGAATCAATTAATTGAGTGATAGAAGTTTTCCATAGAGAATATAAAAGCAATCTAAAATTTTAATAATAGTCTATTGATATATTAAATTCTTATTTAATTGAAGAGATAGAATTACTAAAACAATTATTTCATTTAATATATATAATTGATTAATTTAAGAAAGATTAATTTTTTTTAATTTTAGATTGAGAATTTAAATAATAAAAAGTTATAAAGATTGAAATACTAAAACCAATATTCAATTTATTAGAATATTAATTTTTTGATTTCGATTAGTATTTTCTTCAAATCAATCTTTCTACAAATCACCTTCCCTATATATATAATCAATACCGACTTTAGTAATTTTTATTAAATATATTTATTAGTATAATAATTACAATTTTAATAATAGGAAGAGAATTTAGAATAAAAGATTTTTATAATACATTTTAATCTAACCATTCAAATATTGAAAAGGAGAACAATTCTTTTATCACAATACATAATATAATTGTTTTTGTTATATATATAAAGTATGTTTTACTAATTATTTTATATAAGGATCAATTGGAGGTACTATCAAAATTGTATTTCTTAGAATTATTTAAACTATTTAAATACTATTATTAATTCAAGAATTACTTTTTAGGGTTATAGTTTAAGTATAAATATGAAATTGAAATAAATAACCTGAAAGAATATAAAATATAATATATAATAAATATAGAGAAGGTTCCAATAGCTCCTATTCTATTGTAATAGATATTTATATATAAATACAATAAGCAAAGATTCTTATCTAGATATAAATTAAGATTAATAATCCAAAGCAATCTTTAAACTAAGAATATTATCGAATTTATATATACTATTATATTAATAGAAAGATCATTTAGAATTGTAATAGTATTGATAACAAAATTCGATTTGGAAACCAAACAATTCGATATTATAAATACTTTTATCAATACTCAAAGGAATCCATTTAATATACCTATAGTTTACTATTTACCAAATGGATTCAAGGAACTAAATAAGTATGTGGTATTTGATTATATATTATATAGTTTTCGAGATTCCTTTACTATTTAGTTTAAAGATTTTAGTAAAATACTGAGAAATATAAATCTAAACCAATATAAGGAGGAATCTTACCTATTCATAAATCTAGTTTAGATTGTTTTAGTATTATTTTTTATAAACAATATTCAAACCATATATTATAAGAAAAATATAACCACAACTAATAAAATCATTTCTAATATCAAAACTACCTATAAACTTTGTGAATTAGATAATATAGAATAGTTTCTAAATATTCATATTATATATAACCAGAAGATAAGGAAATTATAATTAGTATATAATACCTATATTAAAAAGGTTATAAAGAAATTTAAGCTTAATAAAGATAATATATATATACCTTTATTTTTAATAACTTTTATAAAATATAATGGTAAAGTAACTATAAACTATATTCAAAAGTATTAAGAGAAGATAGGGTTAGTATTATATATTATAATTACAATAAGAATAAATATTGCTTTTATAGCATCTCAGTTTAACTATTTTCTAATTAATCCATTTTTGAATTATATAAAGATTATTAATTATTATATTCAATACCTTTGGAATATAAAGTATTATATAATAGAATATAACAAAAATTAAATTCCCCAACTTTTATCATTTTTAAACATTTCATTTACAAATAATCCTAAAATACATTGTTTATTATAAAATTATATTATTTCATTATTTGGAAATCCAATTATATAGAAAATATTAAAGCAAAATACAATAACAATATCAACTATTAAAACCAAATTACTAAAAATCGAAAAAACTTCAAAAAAGATTTTAACCACCCTAAGATTCCTAAAAGAAATCAATCTCATAATCAAACAATTAGTCACAATCTTCTATAATAATTAATAATTAATTAAATTAGTAATCAATAAAAATAAAAGAATTATTATGAAACTCTAATATATTAATATCCAGAATATATAATTGAAACAGAAATATACAAAAAGAAGCTTTCATTTTATATACCTATCTATAATTAAAATAACAATAAATAAATTAACAAAAAACTTATTAAAACAAAAGTTTAATTATTTCAAAGTATTATTAAACTTTCAAAATATATATTCAAGAATCACTAAGATCAAATAATATTAATTACTTCTTTTTACAAATTTTCAATACCTGCTTTTTTTCTTTAATCTCTATTTTAAACTATATAAACTTTAGCTCTTTCTATTTAATTTCAAAATCAAAACCAGAATCCTCAATATCATTATCTAGAATACTTCAATCATTAATCTCGAAAAACACCTTCTTTCATTTTCCCTTTATATCCTTCTTACCTTTTCGTTCCTTAATCAAAAACTTTTTAGATTTTGTTTTAGTTTTAATAATCAAAGATTTAATCTAAATAGAAAAGCCAAAAACAATTATTTTTAATACAACCTTAAATTATTTAATTATAAACAAAATAAAAAATAAAATAAAATTGAAAAAAGGAGCTTTTCTCTTTTTAATCGGAAAGAGAATTAATAGATATAATCAAATAACTTACTCTAAACAAACAACAAAACGATATATTGATAATAGGGGAGAATCAATATCAATAATATTAATAAACTCACTTTTTTTTATTCTCTAAAGCTAGTATAACCAATATTGTAATATAAGCAGTTTTTTTATTTGGAATCAATTTCTAGAATATTATTAGAATATAATAAAAAAAGAAATCAAAGAAGACTTATTTATTTAGGAATTATAATAAAATTAAAATCCAATAGTTTAAACAATCGAAATACTAAAGATTGTAAATATATAAGAAACAATAAACAATTATAAGAAGAATATTTCCAATAACAATTTGAATTAAAGGGAGGTACTCTTTTATAATATTTTCTATAATTTTTGTATCAGTCAAATATAAAAGATCAAATATATTAATAATATTCTTTTGGTCGGTGAAGACGAAGTCCTACCTGTATATAGTGCTGGCTACAAACCTGGGAAATAATAGAAAGTATAAAAGAAGGCTTTGTGAATCTCTAATTCTATATTACTGCTCTTTTTAGAATTAATAGAATTCATATAATAAAGATTTATCTTAAAGTCAAAGAAGGATTAAGATTAATACGGCTTTGAATAATATAAACAATAATAACAATTAGTAATAAAGTATATATAAATCTATTTTGAAGGATATCTATTGAGCTGAATATATAGAAATTGTAAATAGCTTATTTATTAGATGCTCTTTAAGAGATTCTGATTCAAGGAAGATATTTATATTATACAAAATATTATAATTTAAATAACTATAGATTATAATTAATAAGGATTAAAAGAATTGAATCAGTTCAATTGAATAGAAAATTGGATTAACAATAGGAATTTGAAGGAAATAGATCTATTTATAACTCACTATTATTTCGATATCGTTTTTCATTATTTTTCAATATATTTACACTTTTTTCAAATATCTGTTTTTATATAAATCGATACACTTTTCTTTCACTCAATTGAAATAGATAATAAAAATTTTCATATATATAAAGTTTACTATCTTTATTATAATAAATCAAAACCTACCTTTTAATACTTTTCAAACAATATCTATTAAGCTATTTTACTACCCTTTATAATTACACTTATACACTTCCCATTACACTCCTTTCTATTCACAACAAAAAGAACAATCATTTCCCTACTCTTAATAAGCTTATTACTCCTTTAAATATATATTTCCCTACCAAAAGATATTACATATTCATAAAAGAATATTCAACCCCTAACCTTAATAATAAACTAGCTTATTTAGAAAATACAAAAAAACCTAAGTTTCCCTAAAAGATTTTACTAGTATATATAACAGTACCCTTTCTATATTATAACTTTAGATTCTAATCACATCTGAATACCCCTTAGAAGGTCCACCACAAATATTAATTAATATAAATAAATAAATAAATAATATTCTTTTATCAAACCCAGGAGTTTAAAAAGTATTTGAGTAATTAATAAAATCGATTTTTTAATACAAACGAATAGATATATATAAAGAAGATTGACTAAGAATTCGAGTAGGATTATATAAACACCATAGTTTAAGAAAATCATCTATACAAAAATTAGATTAATATTATAATAGATTATTGAATAAATCAATAGATAGGTACATACCAAGTAGAGAAAGAATAATACAATTAAAATATAGATCTATAACAAAAGAAAATATTATAAAAAGTTTAAAGCTATAAATACTAGAATCTGAAATGATAGGAGTTCTTTAGTTTTATTATTTCTATTCTTCTAGAATCACTACTGAAAAATTTTCACTATTCTGTATACTCCTCTTCCGCTATGAAATCATTGTATATACAAATCCTCAAATCAATAATTATAATCGATATATTTGATACATTTTGATAATAGGTATTAATTCTATATACTCTCTTTTTATATAAAATACTGCTATATATAATTATTCAATCGAGAATTAGTATATAAATACACAACTATCCATACAAATAAAATAAATTTTTATTATTTTTTATTTATTTTTATACAAATTTATTCTCTTTTATTTAAAAAGATTTGTTTGGTAAGTAAAACATTAGTTATTATTTGAATAATAATCTGATTATTGTATATGGAGGTTGTTATTTAGGGATTTTTTTTTTTGTTATATAAATCAATAATTGAGCTTCTTAATCTAGAAGGTGTGTTATGGAAATCCCTATATTATATATATTATATTGGAAACTAATGTAGTGGAAGAGCTCTAGTATTTTCTATATAGCTAAGTGTGTGGGATTAAAGGTCCTATCGGAGGGGACCTTTTATCCCACACGTGGCTGGTATAATCTAACCTGATTCGTCGGTAGTATTACTAAGAAGACCACGTGATCGGCGACTTCGATATCTTCTAACATATTATATATTTATATGCATTGATACAATACAATCCATATCCAGAACTATATATAATCAAATAGTAGTATAGTATATTTATTTATTTTATTAATGGATTATATATTCTATTCCTCCATCTATATAGTCTAGATATAGATTATTATTCCTTATTAAGCGATTATATCGCCTATATTTATATATATATAGGGGGATAGATTATTATAATCAATCCCCAAGCTAATCAATCTTATATATCTTTATATACACCTTTCTCCAATCCTCAAAGTGACTAGTGACGTAGCTATCCTCTGTGATATATACACTCATATATATAATATTATTATATTATACACAACTTGCTATCTATTTCCGATAATATTAATATTAAAGAATCTATTAAGATATTTTAAAGTTTTAAAAATAAATTCTAATATTGATTTATAAATAATATTTTCTTTATTTGATATTTTTTATTTTTGAAAAAACTAAGAATAAATATCCATCTTATTCAAAATCCTATAAATCAATTTGATAAGTATTATAATGATTAATTGATTTATAATTGATTTCTATTTAAAAGATAAAAGCGTGTATATAGCAGGGGCGTGCACATAACAGGGATATCGGTTATTTAATCCCCCAAAAATAAATCAGAAAGTAAATCCCAGTAATATTTCAAACAAATTCCTCAACTCCACAGCACCCAGAGCCTTGCGTCTCTTACTAAATTATTGCTCCTCACCGTCTTTCTCCTCACCATCTTGATGAAAGGATTTGGCAGATTATTCTTTGGCGGCTTGATCGGCCCCCTCTGCAGCTTGCTTGTCCTTGGCTTCCTGTTCGAGATCTCCCTGGCCTTCGTATTGATGAAAGCCCTTTGCTGCTTTATCCTCCTCTGAAAATTCGCCATCCATTTCCTCCTTCTCATTTGGAGATAGCTCGGTTGGTTTTGCAGGTCTGAAGAATTCAAGGCTAGCCCATTTGATCCACCATCTCTTTTCAGCAGATTTCTTCTCTGGCGCGGCAACCTTGGCACCAGAAGCCGTCTGGTGAGTGCCTCTCCAGTACTCTCTCAAACTGCCGTAGCGATCCCAAGGTCTTGCTGGTTTGACGCTGATGGCCTTGCTTTCATCTGGCGTGGCATTACGAGTGTCCTTGGCTTCCAGAGTTCTCTTTTCGACAGCTGTCGTAATGTTCAAATCATATGCTTGGCCAGCTAAACAAACAGTTCCTTCAGCCATGTTTTGAACAGCACTCCAGGTGCCACTGGCACATTGCTGGAAGGATGTTCCGGAAATGCAGTTGAACATGCCTTCAGCAGTGCAAGCGCCCTTCTCTTCGGGCTTGAAGTCGACGATTTCGCTGGGATCGGGTTGGGGAATGGTGTTCTCCTTTTCCTTCTCATCTCCTTGACTTACAGATTGGGAAGTGGTAGTTTCAGGTTCAATGGTGTTTGGTTCGGATTGAGGAGTAACAACTTCAGAGTGGGTGGTGATTGGTTCGGATTGAGAGATATCTTCAGACTGGGTACTGTTTGTCTCGGGTTGGGGATAGCCAGTTCCACAATGGTGGTTGCAAAGGCTAGCAACGTATTCTCCCATCATTCCCTCTGGAGTCATGCCATATCCAGCTCCATCGGCTTCGAAAAATTCCTTTGGTGGGCATTTCTCACAAAAATCCTTTAGGGGTCTGAATACAATTCCCTTTGGACGAGTGAACCACTTTGATAAACCACGTTCTTCAATCTTAGGTTCTTTGCCGGAACCGCCGCATGTGTCACAGCGATGTTGCTACGATATGTTAGTAAAAGACGCACTCAATTGATTCGAAAGTCCGAAGAACTAGTAGACTAATATAATAACAAGATCTCAATGACCAGAAGGAACTTCATATCTCAAATGACTTGAATGACACAATCAAACTCAGGAATTGAATGACTCTGATTATTGGACGGTAGTCCACACTAATTACAAGGAGATGGAAATATAACTTACAATTGATGCACCTTGTACTAAGGTGCAGGTCACGAGTCCAGCGATGACAGGTCTTGAGAAATGCATGACGATATCTCAATGACGTTGATGTTAAAGTGCTGTTGTATGCTCACGTGTGGTAAGTGTCTAAGATCTTTTCGATGTCGGATATTTTGTAGTTCAAGGAGAAAGAAAGGAAAGCAGGGGATTTCGAAAGACTTTATAGGAAGAGAGAATTAAAGTTGGCTGTCCTTCAGAGCTACTGAATGGAATATTTCATTAGGGCTGAGAAAATTTTCTCTCTCTTCTGAACTATAAGGTGTAATTCAGCCAAGTTTGGTGGAAAATCATGATATTACACACGACTTTTGGCCTAAAAATAAGGCTATCGAGGACGATCTCAAACCTTTTCATAGTCTACTATGTGATGACTCAGTCATTGAGTGCTTGGAGATTGTCGATTGGGTATATTGAAGGCCAAGGGGTTAAGTGGGTTAAGTGGTGGTGAACTAAAGTCCTCCAGTCTTTTTGGATCTGCGGCGATGGATCTCCTTCCTCGAAGCCAAGTTCAAGACTCCACCATTACTTTTCAGCGGTTTAGATGAAGTACAGTTACCATTAATTCTTGTTAGCCTTCTTAATTCAAGATTCTTGATTTGATCTAAGTGACGATTCTCCATATCATTTCTATCCTGGTGCTTTCTCTGTGTTCCGAAATGGTTCGTACTGGACATCTTATTCTCTGAGAACATTATTCATCTCAGACAAAATCTGTCTTCTTCAATGTTGGCCTCTGAATAAAACTTGGAAGCATAGAAATAGCTTATCTGTCTCTTAAGAGTAAAAGCTTAAATGCAAGAGTGCTCACAGTATTTCCATTATTTTCTCGATAGATAAGAAGATGGCTCTAAATTCGTTACTAGTAGCTACTAGTACGTAAGATACATCCTTCCTATCCCAAAGGAATATACGTTAAGAATGAATGATGACGCGAAGAAAGAACATCCATATAACTACCTACCAGTCATTGAAAGAGTCGAATGCTTATTTCAATTTCAGATATTACCATATATATACATATACATATACATCCATAATCTCAACCTCTTCCTTACCCTTCAATTACAGTACTTTTGAAACCCCTCCTCTCCATCCAATTCTCCTCTATATCTTCTCCTGCTCCCAAGCCAAACCTACTCATTCCAAAATTCCCATCCCCCGCAGCCACAATCATGGAGCCTCACATACATTAAATCTCCACAATACCCATCACTCACCATTGCATACGCGCGCATTAGCACGATCTTAGCTCGACGATCTCCAAAAATTAACTTTTTTTCCCTCTTATAGCGATCCATGATCCGACTCGCGTAATTCGACCGCAAAAGTCTTGAATCTCGTTTTCATCATGTCATTTGTTTTTGTGTAGATCTATGGAGCTAACGACGTTGATTGAAGAGTTTGATCTTGTCATCTCGTATCTCGTGATTTGGTTCCGGATTATCTGCGTGGGAAGTTTGCTGTTGCATGTCTGTATATCGCTCCCGGACTCTTGAGGATTTCCTATTTGGGAATAAATACTAGTTTGGAAGAGGACTCCCCTGGGTAGAGGTTTTGGATTTGTGTCTACACGTGTGTGTATATGTGATTTGATCGATTGATTAGATTGATTATGAATATCTTTACTTGATAATTAGTCAAGATTATATATATATATATCTCTCTTCTGTATGAATATTTCCGAGGATAACTTATACTTCTGAAGATATATTTCCGTTTCTTTTTTCAACTTACTTTTTTGCTCCCTGACTATGTTTCACAATCTCCTCCTACAAAATAAAAAAAATAAAAAATAAACAGATAAACCTCATTTGATATTTACTCTTAAGCCAACTCTATATATACCTTCCCTTCCCTCAACAATCATCCTACAATCTCGAAATCCCAAGGTATAATTAAACAATACTTTCCATTAAACCTCTCTCTATCTATACTTCCTAAAGTTTCTAGCCATTACTCTACATCTACAACCCACCTCTAAGTGTTCATCGATTCAAGAGGACTAATAACTGCTAATTAAGAAGACATCGAGTCTCTCTCTAATACCTTATACCCCGTGATTTTCATCCTTTTGATGCACAACTCATCCCCTTCCCAATTTCCCATCTGGGAACACTATTTCGAAGAACTGACTGACTAACTGACTGATTATCCAAAGAATCCCCCAATTAAAAAAAATTTCAATCTTCAATCTTCATCCATCCTCGCTAATTCATTTCATTCATCACCCATCCATCCATCCATCCATCCATCCAATTCTTCCATCTACTATACCCACAACCCCTCCATCTCACGAGTCACAAGTCACAAGTCACATACATTTCCATCCATCTTATCCTCTCCATCTCATCTCACCACTAACCTTTACATCTCCCCCAGACTTCGAAAAGGAGTCCCATAAACCCCATCATCATCATCATCATCATCATTCTCGCATCATCAAATTAAAACTCAAGATATTTCTCTCCATATTCAATCTTAACTTCCCGCTTCCTTCCCGCTTGCAAGTACTGTATGTATATGGCATCATATTATAATAATAATAAATAACATCGAGTGGTAATTAGTTAGTTGAGATTTACTAACCTCCTCATCAACTCAACTCAACTCACTAGTCCCTCCCGTATTCAACAAAATCCAACAGGAAAACTTATACATATATATATACATTCCTCCCAAATATCCTACTACCTACCTCCTCTTATTGAGATACAACTAATTAGCTAGATACAATGACATGAAATGAGTTTATATGGAATAACATAAACTCAGATCCCCCAAACAACATCTTATATCAAACCTACCTCTATCCTATAAGATACACGCTCACTTATCAGTAGACATCGTATGAGTTGATAATTACAATAATTCTAATAATAAATTGAAATGGATGAGATTTACCTTGAATATAACCAACATCACAACATCAATACTTCATAGCCTCAACATCACCATCAACCACACACAAACACACACGCACACACACACAAGAGAGAAGTAGTAGGTAGATCGGTAGATAGGTAAATTATAAAATACGTTAATGATCCAACGACCATTAGACATACCATATTCCATGACCATGAAAATTTGCCCATGACCTGACAAAATTTTCATCTCCACAACCACCAATTCATTCTCATCACCACCATCACAACTCATTTAACTGCTTGAATCCATCCATATCATATCTGTCCTGATTTAAGAGATAGTAATGTAAAAAACAAAAAAAGGTAAGAACTCCACCGGTTAATTCCGACTCCACGCCATCCTACTTCAACCATGTTTACCAATGATGATGTACTATTTCCATCGCGCGCAACATAGCATGTATTCCACCCTTTACCAACCAACCCCCATTTAAAAACAAAGCCAAGCCAACATTCGCCAACCATCGTACAAGCATCCCCCAACCTGTCGATATGTGCCCCCAATGTTCCTTCCCCTGAATCGCCATCTCCATGAATATTAGCCGGGTAAGACCTCAATCCAGTGTTCCGATAAAATGATTAACGACACATGCAGTCACGCCATCTAAAATCCGATTCCCATGGTATGTGATCATGTATGAAGGCTAGATGTGACCATTGCACCGTCACTTTTGCCAACCAGCTAAATAAAAAAAAGACAAACGACAAAGAAAATATGTTGTGACAAGTGTGTTGTAGTGTATGTATAAGTCGGTAAGGTATATTAATTTAGTATTCCATCCCACATTCCTGGACGAAAGGCTGGGTGCAGATTTGTTTGAGAAAGTCCTCGAGCAGCTTCCGTCGCACAACAAAGTCTCTTTCTTCCAGGTGAGGCCACTGGCATCATTTGCACATCACTAGCCTGTCCACCTGACTTGACCAAACCATGTGCCATGCCCCCGGTCATCAACAATTCTCGTACATTTTCATGAAGAGAAGCTTCAAGTGAATGAGTCCTACTTCGTTTAGCACCAGCTCTGTTAGAAGAGTGCGCGGGTTTATCATCAGCTTTGTTAGATGATTCCACGGGTACGGATTGACGGTGCAATTCGTATAGAGTTCGTGCGGCTTCATCTAATGCATCGACCCCAACTTCGTCGTCGCTCTCACAAATTTCAGCCACCGTCACAACACTTCTGTTCTTCTTCTCACTACACAACTTCGCATATCGACAACGCGCCTGGACATCCAGCTTTGCTGAAAGTGGCGCACTCGTCAATGACGATGCAGATGAGATTGAAGATGAACGAGATGTTCTTGATGAAGTATCCGAAACCATTGATTCTGGTGAAGACATAGACGAGACCGAATTGGCCAAGGATGATCGACGGTTTGAAGAATAAGCTTGTGGAGATGAGGTCAATTGGCTTGCCCACTTTTCAGTTGCTTGCGGGCCACAGAAGTTTGTCTGTGCCATAGCGAGACTCATTGATGATTTGCCGAGTATATAAGATGCAGCACTCACAGCAGGAGTGTTGTATCCAGTACTCTGGGGAGTCAATCGTGGAGTGGGGAGAAGACCAAGAGCCGGTACATGTCTATTAGGATAAGCAGCTGATGGTGATGGCTCCATGGTATTGGGTGAATAATGCTTTGGAGACGAGGTGGGCTCATTGGAACCCGGGAAATGATATGCAGACAATGGTGTAGAGGGGCTTAACGGAAGACCACAAGCTTCTTGATGAGATGGGCTCGTGATTTCGTTCATGTTATCCAATTCCGGGTTGAGCTTGAGAACAATTCTTTTCCACTCGACAGACTGTTCTGCGATACTTAAAGCAGAGGCTCCTGGGGATGGAGGCTGCGATGACGGTGTATAGTTCAGTACAATGTCAGTCCAACGTTGAAAAACTTTCTCTGTGATGTGCAACTCCCACTTTACAGCAAGGAGGAAAGCTATTTCGTTTTGGTTGATCTCTAGAGTGGGTAGTCCAGAAATCCTACTCCAAGCGCGAGCCGAGTAGTTTCTATCTTGCAAATATTTCGATGCGAGAATGAGCGCGGATAGAAACATTCGTCGACCGCATTGTAAAGCCCGAAATGATTGGCTATCATCCGCTTGCTCCATAGTAAAATCGGTCTTTGGTACAAATGGTTTGATCAAGATCAGGTAGTACAATGCGACTTGAAGAGTCGAGTAGCTGGTCCTTGATCTTCTCAAGGTTTCTTGTATGAAGATACGCAGAGGGAGGACACTTTTACCCATCTCGCTTCTACAAGCGACGGTTGAAAGAGGCCATATTGCTTCGACAATCAAAGCCGAAGAATCTGGGGAATGGTTGAGCGCATGGACTTGGGAATCATCAGGAATTCATAATAAGCTTACCGACGAGGCTGTCAACGAAATTGACCTTTCGATCCGCTTGACGTATCAGAGTTGGAGGACGTCCTGTGCGGGTACTAGATCCGACACTGGTCCGTCTTGGGTTCTGCCTTTCTTCCGGAGCAACTGCCACCGGTAACCTTTGTTGTGGCCAAAATTTTGTAAGGTTATTTTTTTCGCAGATGTTGATTGCAGTAACAGGAGGGGGTAGTTGATTTGCGCAGAAATATGAAGGTTCGGAATCAGAGGATGCGCTTGTGATGGAAGAGCTGTCGGATAACTGTAATGCTGTCTCCGACCAAACTGAAGAAGTAGAAGAAGAAGCCGATGAGGCTAAGGAAGAACTGTAAGGACCATTATGAAATGAGGTGTAAGGCGACGAATCATCTTCGCCGCAATGCATCTTCGAAGTATTTTGTATTTGGTATGTTTTTGTAAGTAAATCGGAAATGAAAAAGTTCTATGCGGAATAAAACTCCAGTCGCCGTCTGTACAAAGCCAAAATCTAGAATTATACCGTTATAGACTATGCCCAAAGAAACCTTCTGACTAGATACAGGCTCGTGCAACAACGTGATTGTTCTTGCAGAGCTAAATGATCGAGGTAGGAGGAGGGTGAGACTAGTTTGAAGAAGAGACGGCGATGATTTCTTCAGGAACGATATAACCGGTAGATTTGGACAATGTAAGACTGGCGACTGGGGAAAAGCTTAAGAGACCTAAGAGCATGTTGACCTTTCCTTTTGGTGAAATGGTAACTGTTGTGATAAATGGTGGGCTAGTTTATTGGATAAACCAGCGTCCCATCAAAGGTCGCGACTTTGGACGAGAGAGAGAGTGTGTATGTCAAGCGTAGTTTTATGAAACGTATGCTTTTATGAAATTGTGGAATAAAGTATTCGATGTGTTGTTGTACTGTCGGAGTGCGATTGTATTCGCAATTTGTAGTAAAGGAAAGTCGAGGGTTATAAACCGAATGTTGTCATTGAACAAAGGATTGAGTGGAGTGAGTAATGGGTTTGTGAATAGGATGATGAGAGGCGAAGATTGCGAAGGCGACAGAGACTAATAAAGTTTAGGCTCGAAGTATGAGTCTTTTGCTCTTTCCCTTTTCTTTTCTTTTCTTTTCTGTTCTTTTTCTTTTTCTTTTCCCTCAAAATATCCAGTGAAGACTCAGAAGTCACGATGGATAAATTTTGAGTGAAGAAGAGTGAAGAGAGAGGAGAGAAGAGAAGAGAGAGATAATCTTTATTTATTAAGATGAAGTTAACATTTGAGTCTTTTTTGAATAAATATTGAAAATGTGTTAAGGCGAGGTGAGGTGAGGCTGTGAGTCTTAGATAGGTATGGGGATGTTGATATGGGTGGTGGATGGTGGGTGGTACCTTTTTAGGTTGTGGATGGGGGTATGACTGACTGACTGACTGACTTACTTACTGATTTTAGTGGCAAGAGACGGAAGATGCACAAATAAAGTTAAAGTCGGTAGTGTAGTAGTGTAGATGGTAGAAAGTACTCCGTAATTAGTGAATCAATCAATTTTATGTGCAACCAGACAAATTCCAAGTTCACAGTTCACAGTTCGCCTCCAGAGAGAGGAGAGTATCTTTCTTCTTAGAGGCTGAGTGAATGATGACTGATGGATGGGATGACCTGATGTACAATGTGTTTATTTGATTTTGATTTGACTGACTGATTGATTTGATTGATTGTTCGATTGTTCGTTCGATAAAGAGATAATAAGCAATAAAATATAACTTAATAAATCGATTGGATTGGAGGATAGATAATTTAAGAGAAAGAAGAATACGAAAGATAAATAAATAAATAAATAAATAAATAGATAAATAGATAAATCAAATCAACAAATCAACAAAGGAATCTTTGATAGAAAGTGAATCAAAAGAATAATTAGGTGGCGAAGAATAGAGTAGATTGAATTTAGGTAGAAATGATGAAAATACTAATAAGTTACTAAAAAAAAAAAAAGATCTTGAGTCGTGGGGAAATTGAGATTGAGATTGAGATTGACGCCTGGTTTCGGATGGATGGATGAGTGTAGGTGTAGGTGTAGGAACTTTTGAAGCAGGTATGGAATTGAACAGGTGGAACCGTAAAATCGTGAAACCGTAGAATAATAACAGGTCGAGGAATACCTATTAAGTTGAGTATAACAGTATAATAGTATAACAGAGATGAAGAATAAAGTATAATAAATCCTATAAAAGACAAACAAACAAATAAACAAACAACGTTTCTCTTTTTTCCTTTCTTTTTTTTGGCTTTTATTTCCCCCTTTTTTTTTTCCTTCTTTCTTTCTAACAAGAGTATGAATGAGTTGAGATTGATGATTTAATTAGAATAGATTTGGAGTAATATTTTGCAGACTTCAAGGAGCCGCCGACTTAAATGTTTCTGGAATCATACATTTTGATGATGAAGATAAAAGGGAATCTTTCAATACCAGCGGGCATGGCTCTCTTTTGTTACAATTCCTAACCCATCGACATGGTTATGATTATGTTTAGCTCATAAAAGATGTGCTTCCATTTCTGTTACATCTGAATGGTCACAATTCCTTTCATGGCACAGGAGAGAAAAGGATTACGGGAAAGTAAAGGAACCAGAGAATTCATTCATTCAAAATCACCCAACCAGCTGCATGGAAAAGATAATGACTGATGGGAAAGAGAGAGGGAAGGGGATATGATTGAGAGACAAGGATAATTTAACCCCGATGGAAAAAAAGAAAAAGAAAAAAGGAAGAGATATGTGTAGGTTAGAGAGAAAAAAGATGCGAGTGCAAGCAATGTGCATCGATGAGTCTTAGCATCTACAAATCATATTGATTCATTTCATCACCATTTCAGCCAAATTAATAAGCCAACCGAGAGTAGAAGAACAGAAGGAGAAGCTCCCGAGAGAAAAAGCAAGAAAGCAAGGGAGAAGGAAGAAATGTGGTGGCCATTATTGTTGTGTACGGAAAAGCCCATGAAAATCAATCAGCTGACGACAAAAATGCTTAGATTTGATATGGTGATAGATAGATGGTATTCATTTCGCTGTATCGCTGTATCGCTGTATCTTTCAACCTCCGCCATACCAAGAATGATGCAAAGAGGATAAATTCTACCAAGAACAGAACAAGTAATCCCGAGCCCCCCAACTGCTTCATGCTTCATGCTTCATGCTTCATGCCTCATCAACCTTTTGACTTGCAAAGAAACGCCTACTTCTAACTAGGTATGTCGTGCAGAATATGCAGTGTTCCGCTAGAGGTCTATCTATATTTTGTATGTCATGACTTTACGGAATCTATGGTTATATCACGACGTGTAATTAAGAATTTTGCCCCTCGAAAGAGAGAAATGGTGTGTCTGATTGTATGGTATCTGGCCTTCGACATTCTTGGGTGTTTTTCTTGGTGATCTGTTACGCCCACCAAACATCCCCCAATTCATCCGGCTGTACTGTAAGAAGCCTTGCACAGAAGATATTCATCGCTCAGCCCGGCTGGGAACTGTCGCAATGAACCGATGATGAATATATATATCGTACACAGCCTTGCAATCAATGCAGAATTCCTATCAATCAAATGCTTCCCAAGAACTCACAGGACACACCGGCCGAGCCAGCTCAAAAGCAAGAGCGTAGTTCTACGGAGTATCGGCAATTGAGATCTAGATAATTACCTCGTAGATGTGGGGTGGGAATCTCATGAAACGCATGGGCATACGAATACTTTCTCTTTCTCTTCATGTTCTATTTTCAAATTTCCCCCTCCCTCCCTCCCTACCACTACGATTTCATTGATTTGAATTTCTAATTATTGTAGGACTATTGCATGCATAGGCCATCTGTTGTGCTGTGCGGGATGGCTTTGATACTGAAATTCGAGATGCCATGCCTACTAATAGATACGAATGATTTCATCAGCCTCTTCGCAATTGCGCAAACCATTCGGTACTTCCGTTTTGCCAATGCTGAATAGGGAGAGTCTACGATAGAGGTTTTCAATAAATCACAAGATTAAAATTAATGCCGATGAAATGATAGACAGCGAACTTCGAATTCCGATTCAGCTCATTGCCACCATTATTACTATCTGCTACGATCTTCATTTGTATCAATTATTACCTAAGGTGGTCGGGAAAATGGCGGCAAGGGCTAGAACACGACTCCCGTATCCGATATACCATACGATACGATGTACTCTCTAGGTTACGGACAAGACGAGGCAAAATAAATTAAGAAGCAAGAAAACAGTTATCGGATACGGGTTTTGACTCCTTCCTAGCCGTGTCGCTTCCTGTCTCATTACCAGTTTCATGTCCTTATGGTAACACACCTACCTGAATATCACTCAGCGATATCCATCAGCTCCCTCTCAATATGGAGGAAAGGAAGAGACAGAAAGAAACAAGCATCTGCAGGATCTTTATTCAGCCTTTCAAACCAGTCATATCTTTCACATCAAAAATCCTGGAAATTCATGAGCGTAAGCAGTAACTCTCGATGAGATCCAATCTGGTATGTCACCAGCCGAGTGATCTTAGGAGCCAAGACTTTTCCATAGAGTAGTTGATAGCAAATAGGAAAATATTCGCATGCACATATAAAAAACAGTAATGATACACATGAAGCACACAGCCAATGACCATGTCAAAGGTATCCCCCACTTCATCCCAAACTTACATCTTAATTGGTTTGGCGACGACAAGTATAAGCAGCATGCTGCTGTAGCTTGCTTGAATGGCTTTTTTCATGTTCGTTTCCGGCGTTGTGATTACGGGCTGCAGTATTCCTTCATAGACCTCAGTGAAGGAAAGTGGGTATCCGCTTTCCCCTCATGGAATCGAGAGAAGTGGAAAATTCGAGATATTTCGCGCTTTGTCTGTTTTCATTCCCCTACAATCTGTACCACATTACCGTTTGCACCGAAGATTTTTTCGACATCTTTGCATCTTATCAAGTGCTTCAAATTCAGAACCTGGATAATAAATCCCACTTTTCACCTCTCTAATGCCGACGACTTAAAATGAGGCTTTCTCAGTCGATTTTTGGGTATCGATATCCGAAAATCCATCGATGAGTCAATTTCATCCACTCCAGGCTAATACAAAGCAAAAGCGTCAGTCAGAAATGTCCGAGCTTGTCAATTACTGTATGTACCAAGTAAATCTTTCTCCTTTGGTCTTTCACAATGCGCTTGTTCTCGTCATGGTAATACCATACCATACGAGGATACTTTTCACTAGCTAGTATATACATCACGAGAGCTTCATTTCCAATCCAGTTGGGATGAGACAACGAAGCGCGAGAACAATGTTCGGGAGTCGTTTGGGCTTGACCGTAACAACGATTGTAACAACGAGTGTCAGTGTGTGCCATCAGGTGACTATAAGTCGAGTAAACACATCATCAAAATGTAAAACATTGTAATAATGAGTGGCAGATTGATGAGTGGTGGAATGGATTTCCAAGGACATGGGTGGTAATGATGAGGATATTTCCACTTTCAGTGGCATCCCCGCGTTCGTCGTTGGCATTACAATAGGAACGGGGGGTCCATTTATTGGGGGGGGGGGGGGTGAGGTTCCTCTCGGAAATGGAGGGTCAGTCACAGGTCACGCTTCCATGCCCTGGCAGCTGAGTGACACGACCAGACCACGCCTTCAAGACGGTCAAGTCAATCTCATTTCACAAGAAAGTCCAATCGACTCTCGAGATCTAATCCGAGTCTCAATCCAATATGAACTCTAACTGGACCGACTGGGCTTTCCTTGCCAAATAATCGAGTGAAGGAGCAGCTAGAGCGATTCCAAAGTTCATAAGAAACGCTATATGAGTATACTCTGTCGAGTCCGTATTACAGTACTAAATGCGTACCTGCTGCTAGTATGTATCCCAGACAACGAACCTTCGAATGTACCTAGGTGTCGTGATGATACCATTACCGAGATACTGCGTAAATTCGATTGACTCATTTTTCATCAGCAGACATTCCGAGATTTTTTCGCCTATGGGATGACTCGCTGAGTCGCTGTACAGACATTTTGCTATCGAATTAGGTAATTCAACGTGCGATTTAACTCGTTGATTCGACTCGGTATTGCCATAATTGCGAGCCAGTGAGAGGACACAGAATATGATCTCTTGCAAAAAAAGAAAAGAAGAAAAAAAAGACCAGCACAGCACAAAACAGCACAGCAAAACCCAAATCTGCATATCAGAATAGTGGTGGTCAAAGCACGAAATTCATGAAACGCATGGGTTCAAGAAACTAGAGATTGAAATGGAAATCTTCTAGAAAAACTTAGTAGTAGGAGGCCAAGGTTTGAAATCTGCATCAAGAAGATGGTAATTGGATGACTGAATGGATGAATGCAGAAATGGTGTGGCAGGAGGAGAGTTCAGATTCAGCCACATACTTTATATAGTCTAACAAACTAGACAAACTAGGCTAGGGTTGCATAAAGTTTTAGGGTAAGGTTTTTGGACTATGAATGCAATCTTGCGGAATCTCGGCGTTTGATGAGATAAGGAATTGAACAAATTCATCAGCAATTTATCAACTTTGGATATCTAATATAAAATTTAGATATAGTATCGCATTGAATACAATATACTCGGTAAAATTGATGAAACTTCATAGTCCGGTGAATTTATAAAGTCCATCAAGGAATAAACCAGGGATCTCATCCTTCTCGAAGCTTGGAAAAGTTTCCCCCTCGTTTACTGGGACAGTTGCCTGCTGCCTATGCTGCTGCCGAAAGTGGCAGCCCGGTCGAGCCATTTCTCTTTATCCAAATTACTCGACTCGCCTGAGCCAGCCGTGTCAAGTGTCGTGTCCAAGCCGGGGGGTTGTAATGATGAGTCGATTGGTACGAAGCGAGATACATACTGTACTAGGTAAGCGGAGAAAGAGAAACTGGTGCTGAGCACGCAGCTTATAGCGCGTGGTGAGGTGAGGTGAGGTGAGGTGCGGATGGATGGATGGATGGATGGATGGATGGATGGATGGATGGATGGATGGGTAGATGGGTTAGATGTGATATCAGGCTGAAGACGAAATGGATGAAGTCATTTTATTTACCTCTTACTTTCTCTCCTGGTACAGCCTCGAAATAAGGAGGAAGCCTCAGATTCGGTCGGTGAGGCAAGTCAAAGGCAGGCAAGGCAGGCAAGGCAAGGCTACCATCTGCCTACTTATTCCAAGCCAATGCATGCATATCTACCTACATCCTTCTCCTGTCGGTTCCTTTCATCCACCCGCTTTTTTACTAGCTACTCTTCGGAAATAGTTTCTAGAGACATCCACAAGTACTGTGCCGCATCATATTTTAAGTTCAGATCTGATCTGATCGGACGGTGTTTGCTTGTCTGCCTATTCTACTTGTAATTGGCTACCCAACCGCCACTTCATTATCTCAATTCCAAAATGTCTCTCGCTTTCAAGTAGATCAAACTTCACTTACATCACATGTTTTCGCGCCCAAAGGATCATCGGACAAGTGATAACGTGTGTCGTGTTGTTGAGTCATAGTGAGTGAGACGCGCTTGGTGAGAGTTGGATGAGGGTGGATCTTGGGTTGTTAGTGGTTATTACTGGTTGTTATAATGTGAGGATTTGTGATTATGTTCTACGCCGCTTTCGTGCCTAGAACACAAGTGGGAGTGGGCGGGAATCATAGGTTGCGATGAGATGATGAAGTTTTGGACGAGGCACCGAATCGGATTTGATCGGCTTTTAACGCTCAAAGGCGGATAACAATGACTATTGAGAATTACTAACAAAGGTGGCGGATGAGGGGGCTGCTGATTGCTGTCAGCTATGATACTTAAGACCGATCGGTAGGTAAAGGATTCATCAATTCATCTTGCTAATCTCACGGTGTGGAAACTCGATTTTATCAAGTGACTAGGATTTGTCACTAGTTCTCTGTATACCTAGTGGTCCTCTACCGCCTGGATTTTGTCATAGGGAGATTATGGAGAGTGGGCGAATTCATGCCGAAGATTTGGTCTGAAATTACTCCGGACTCCTTTCGGTGTGATGAAAACGACTATGTGGCGTTGATATATTGTGTGATACTTGATATTTGATTGCCATGTGACATGTGACATGATGATGGATTGTGAGCTAATAATCTGGGTGTTTCACGAGTGGCGTGTACTCACCAGATTTTAATGAGCTGATAGTACTTGTTCGCCTGAGGTGTGCGGTGTGAATGTTCATGCTCAAAGATGTTTTGTGTTGCGCGGAGGTCTAAGTGGTATTCTAGACTCAGAATTTGATCTTGATTTGACAATGAGTCTTGAGCCTCCATTGATTGGGCTTTCCGAAGAATGGGGATGAAGAATAGATAATGCAATATCAATCAATGTATCTTGGTTTGGGCCTTGTCAAATGGGATGAAGTGATGATATGAACAAGTTTTAAACTACTTGATGTCTTTTTGATGTAAACGCATCAAAATACCTGCAGAAAACTCTAGGAAAATTTAGGAATGCAATCATATACTAAGCGTGCCGGCGAGATTTGCAACATGAATCTACCGAAAAGACTGTGTAGGGCTTTTTTCAGAGATGCTCCTTGTGCCTTGTTTGATACAATGTGTCTAAAAGTGTAGCCTGCATTCCAACAATGCGAGGGCTAATATAAGAACCGTTGGGAATTCACTCTTGAATATCAAGAGCTTCCGAAACACCGAATCTATTTGATGAAAAACTTCTCTATACAGTATATTGAAAGATTCAATTTCTATGAACCTCAAATGGGACTGCAATTCAGACTATTAAGACTTACTCGTTGCTCAGGAAAGGAGATATTGTAGCATGATACTAGTGCATGTGTGAGTTAGGATAGGAAGGCGGATTGTTTTGGCGGTATGTGTTTATGCTATATAGGAAATAACGTATGCAGAGATAGATGAAAGATACGCAAAAATGAAGATATATATAAGATGTGAAGAGGAAGATATCATCTAGTTTGTCATAATGTATAAGCGAGTCTAGCGAGCTGTGGGTGAGATCCGCAGTGAAGTTGAAGTGATGTGGGATATTGGATGCGAAATACACAGGATGGTGAGTGTATGTGTTGGGGTTTCTGTATGAATTGAAGGCTTTTTGGGGAGTGGTTACAGGGAAGAATGGCACGAAGATGAATAGAATATTGACGGAGTAAGGGAAGTGTTAGGAAGGATATTTGGTCTGAGAATAGGGGCTTCTGCAAAAAATAAGTTGAGCACGCAAATACAAGTCTGGGAGCTAAATGGCAAGGAAAAGGGAACTTGAGAATAAATCATAAGGGTTTATTAATTCGGTGCAAGTAACTACCGCGCAGGCATGTAAATTCATGGGAAAGGGAGTCAAGTGAGAATGAAAATCAGTTTAATACCGTATTGCTTTAGAACGAAACCCTTTCATTCATCGTCTGTCTGTCTTCCAGTTGCTTGTCGAACGTTTGGCACTCTATCTGACAATATCTAATGGCTTCGGGGCTTCAGATTTATCAATACTCATCATTCAGCAGGGTCCGGGATCGCTCGTAGCGACGAAGATTAAAGGATCTTCGATAGGGGAGAACATGTTGTACCGAGCGCCGAAGTCGAGTAGTGTCGTCCCTTCCGTTTGATCCAAACTCCTCAACTCGTGTTCAGTTCGAGCGCCGACATGAGCCGCATATCTGACGCCACTCGATCTTTGGAAGAATTCTGCATCCTACCCAAGAAGGAATCAACTCGCAGCCGCCTTCTCTAACCTGCAAGTCGTCATAAAGATTCTCCTCGCGTCGATTCGCTTAGTTATTGGGGCTCGGCAAAAGGTTCGAACTGGTCAATATTGCCAGTATTGCGCGCTCTCCACAAGATTAGCACTCGTCGCGTGGAGATCTCGTCTCTGTATCCTCACCGAGATTAAGCGGAAGAACCCAGTCAAACATAATAGCTGCTCCAGTAGCTGGCGAAGCTCAGTGGGAGACTTTGACACATTAGGGTTCGTGTGAATCTACATTCATAACGTGTCAGAGTATGCACGAGTGCCCGTCATAGAGATGCGGAGTTATTTGAGCGTTAAGAAATGATCTACTGCTCGCTGCTTGAGCTGGCGGTCGAGGATGTGATGCTGTGGGTACTTTGCTGTGGAAAAGAGGCCCAGGAACCGCAACGAGTAGTAAAAAAATCTAGGTAGATAAAATTGGTAGGTGTAAAAGTTTTTTTCAGTAATCGTTCTCTTTTGCTCACTTCCCTTCATTTTACGTGCATATTTCCACCTGATTTGCAGAGCCTCCTCCAAACACTGATTATTCTTCTCTTTTGCTCACTTCCCTTCATTTTACGTGCATATTTCCACCTGATTTGCAGAGCCTCCTCCAAACACTGATTATTCTTCCCTTTAGCCCTCTTCTTCGTAACATATCAGTCAAAAATTCACGTCTCGTTGCGTCCACTTTATCGTTTTGATTCATAGAAAATCCTTCTTGTCATGTACATTTCCTTGAATGTAAATGTGACTATTTGCACTTAAATTGTCTCATATGAATTTCGGCACGTCAACAGCAAGAAAGATGTGCGGTAGAAAATCGTTTCCAATCTATCGATAAGCTTAGGAAATCCTCCTATTCCCGGTCGATGATTATCTCTGGGTGTTCATCGGGAAAGTATCTTGAAGATGTTAAATTTGCGTTAAATTTCGAAGGGGTATCATCAACTCGTATATCGTACATATATCCTCTCCACGCTAGCCAATGCAACTTAAGCATAGTCTTCATCCTTCACTTCCTCCATCTCTACATTCATTTGACCACCTTCCTCAGTCTCTCTCCTTTGTCCACCACTGCCAGCAATATAACCTTCTTTCTCTAACTTTTCCATCTCTTCCGGCTCCATTAATCCACCTTCTCCCTTCCCTTTTTGCATTTTCATCCTCACAGCCGCGGGAACAAAAGCAACAGCTTCCTTCCGTAAATCTCGTATTTGTGGCTTCGCTTCATATACTGTCTTGACTTCCTGTTGTACCTTGGTACCACTTCCAGTATCTCGACTGCCAAATTCCCCGCGATCTCTTCCTCCCAATGGCATAGAGTTCGCATTTGTGCCGCCATTCTTCTCGCCGTTTTGATTTTGATTCTGCGCCTGATACCGCGCCCGTCGCGCCGCGTACCATTTATCCAGTACTTCTTTTGGGAACGGAGGTGGAGTATCCCTTGGCATGGGAATCCTCTTAACCTCCTCTTCAACATCTGACCCACTACTTTCCTCCTCCATTTCCCCATCTCTTCTTCGTTTCCCCAAAATACCACTCCCACCTCGTCCCCCAAACCCTCCTCTCCCTCCCCTTTCTCCACCAAATCCACCCCTCGACTGCGAAAACTGGGGTGCTGCATCACCTAAGGATTCACGCGCTTTGTTTACAGCTTTTATTTCTTTTTCTAATCCTTCTACCAGTGATCGTTCATGACTTGTGAGTTTCCCACCAGAACTTTCTATCTTCTTGAGGTCGTCGAGTTGGGATTGTAAACGTTGTGGATTTTTTTTGGCAAGTCTTTCATTTTTCTGAGCTTGGAGAGATGCCTTGCCTGAAGATATATTAGTATTATGCTGGCACCAATATTGAAAGATTGGATGGTTAGTTACCTACTTTTTTTGATAGCTTTTGCCTTTTCAGCTTTGCGCTGGGCTTGTGCGGGATTGACAGACTTTTCTTTGGGCATTTTGAGTAATATAAGATTATGCCAAGTGGAAGATGCCAAAATAAACTATAAGAAGCTTTGGGATGGTCTTGAGAATTGCATGGAGAAGTTGTGGTTTTGAAGATCTGAGGAGACGTCAATATCGCGAACCATAATTCTGCCGAAAGGCGGTGAAATTCGCATAATCTCGAATCTTAGTTGAATATCAAAGACAGCCACATCTCATAGCACAGAATGAAGTAAATTTTTCGGAATTGAATCGATTAAAAATAAGGAAGCTAATTTGAATTATATTTCTGGCGTGTCACCGAGTTCACTAGTTTATGTAATTTTTTAGAGTGGCTAAGTAACTGCTGTGAATTTCATCGGTTCAAATTAATAAACATCCTAGTTTTAACAACCTTGGATTGATATAGTTACAGAAGTAGAGTTTAAGATGGCAAGGTCAAGAAATTACACTTCGTCTGGTCATTTATATTATTCTTATGTCTGAGAGCTCCCTGGGTAGACGTCCGCCTTGGTATATATAAGTCAACCTCTGTACTGATATTCATGAAGTCCCGTGAGCCGGGATGACCTCCACCAGGTCTTTGCCATCCACGTCCAATTCCCTAGTTATCGAAGACCCAGACAACATAGAATTTAGGACTCGAAGTCGACATCCATGACGCGCAAGCAAAAAGTCCCCCGACTGATTATTACACTGCATCATTTATCTCTTTCAACCTATTAGATTTATATCAGCCTTTGCGAACATGAAAGTCCAGCTGGTCTTCCGTATTCCCCTTGGTTCAACCTACCCATTCCACTGTCGAAATCAGATACGCCTAGAGAAATTGCGACCGCCATCAAGACAGTCGAATTCTGGTAGCAACTGATTGATTTTGGCGCTCAGAAAATGCAAACCCTCCTCACCTAGGAACCAGTCGCTTAATATAAGCAGGATATGGTTTTCTCTAGACTTTACCACGCCCCAACAGCATCCTGAGTTAAAGACTTCTTCGAGTCTTATGAATGCAGATAAATCCCCCATCTCATATGGACTAGAAAATCTAGAGTCCTGTCCAGAACACAGATGCATTTAATTCGACGAGGTTCTTCGTAAGGTATGCAATTGCTCACATGGCTATCTCGGAAGGATTTCCAGTCAAAGATAACAGCTTCAAATTCGTAGTTCAACTGAATGACCTCATTGATTTTGGTACGAGTTTCAAAACTCATTTCAAATTTTTGAAGAGCTCTAGCTCGCGCTGCGCGTGAAACGACAAGTAGATGGGACGTCCTTTGCGATGCATGAATTTTTAGAAGGCTGTATTGAACTACTATCGCTCGCGGGCATATTGAAAGGTTCCAAATAACTAAATAAAGCTCAATAGAAAGATTTGAGAAGAAAATAGACGATCCGGGGTTCCTGGCATAGGAACGGTATATTGAGTGTCCTGGAACTTTAACCTCTCCATAAATCTTTGGGGAACCAGATATGGGTGTTGTAAATGATATCTGTCGATCCAAAACAGCAGCCTGAAATGCGGATTGATGAAACGATATTGTAAGGTCCCTTTGTAGACAAAGGAACCGCCCTCAACGTTAAATTAGACAATCAACTTTACTAGCCTAGAAGTAAAGTATTTTCCCAAGGCAAAAAGTTCTAGAATATAATATCAGCACGAATAGAACAATCAATCAAAAGCTGGATGTCAACACCAGGCGGGCGATGGCATCTGGCTTGAGGCTGCATCAGAATTCAATCCACCACAACACATCTATCCTACCGTTGAGCTAGCATACTGCACACAGCTGCAAATTATGAAAATTTGGATGCTCGTTCTTGAAAAGGAACTTCCCACGTTCAGCAATGGAATTTGCTAGGATTCAACTAAGCCTGCAAGTTGCACGAGTTACAGACACTCATTCGGGGATAAATCGACAAGCCATTTTGTTTCGTATCACTCGCTTTCCCGCTCATGCCGCCAAAACTCATTCAACAATACTCTGCAGAAACGAAACAAAGTTCTTTGGTTTTGTCGTTACTCGTTGAAATAACGGACTCTACCAGGGGATAGATCGAGTATTATCACGAGCAGTTGTAGCTTGTGATTGTTTGATACTCCTAGCTAATGATAGCCATATATGCTATTGTGTTCAATATTGTGATAAGTGGGGAGTTTGTCCAATCAACGACCAAAATAACACAATTCCTTTCCTGAGGCTCCAAGGTTAATGGTCATGAAGTCTGGTATAAAAGCTTCCAGAGACGGTTCACAAGCAAGACAGGCAAACAAGACGTATATTGATGCACTGAACTTGTAGGATTCACGGTGCAGAGTAGATTTCGGATCGAAAGGAGTATTCAGAATGGTGTTATGTCATTGCGATAGAAAAGGCACATGTTTTTGGGGTCGTTGATCGAGATATAGTGAGAAATACACCACGACGAAAAGATGAAGATGCAAATGAGATTCGTTTTAGCGATTGTTGAGGTGCATATTGATCGGTTCGACAACAGTCACATGCTTTGACTAACCATTTCGGTGTCGAATTTACTTATCCCACACCTAGGACAATTTGATTGAATAGCTCGCTAATCAATCACTTCACCAATAGAATATGGAAGCAAAATGTCAATCTGCCTATTTTTACTGGAGTGATAAGATGCATAATATGCACCACCACCTTCATAAGTGTGCGTAAGGCACAGCCACACGTGGCAAGGCAAACTGGGCCGTCCCTAAACTTTATCTATCATAACGTTCGAGGAGAAAAGCAAACACTCAGGAGTGATACTAGACGAGCTGAGATCTATGAGATCAGCGTTCATTTCGAGTAGTCAAACTCGAAGTTTTTAAAGTGCAGGGAATTTCTCACAGGCCAACATCTCTTATCGTCAACATGAATCCCTCCAAGAACCTGCATGTGGACGAGCTTATCGCGAAACTTCACAAGCATGGCCTTGATCGCGAAGAATTACTTCCCCATCTTATTATATCTGGCGATCTGTCTGAAAATGGAAGTTTCAGACCAGAAGATTGGAAGCTACGCACCCCATTCTCTACAGAAATCGTTCTCCGACATAGTGAAATCACCTCGTTCACAGTGAGATTGATCCCTGACTTTTCACGGCCCGCTCCACAAAAATCCGATATCAAGGCTTTTCAGAAGTCCCTCGCCCATATTGGTGAACTGCCAATTGCCGTCGAATTGGCAAATGATAAACTTAATGGCATTCTCAACGCTGATGTTTTGCCGGACAAAACACCGTGGAAAGATGTTTTAAGGATTGAAATCGAAGGACCATTGCAGCCAAATCTTACCTTACTCGATATCCCCAATCTCCTTGCAAATATTTCCAAGGTAGAGACCGGCTACGAAGAAGATAACGTCGCGTCGATTGCCGAAACAAGCTCTTTTACGGCTGGCTCCAATACACCTACCCACACACTCATGACCGACGATTTCTTCTCTCGTTCCCTCTCCCGCGACTCAGTTCCCCATGCAGGGAAGACATTCATGATTCGAGATCGCAATCAAGGTGGAGTAATCACACTTAAAGAGGGAGCTCTTCAAATCTCTCCTAATGTACCCCGAGCCGGAGGATGTCATTGGACATGCATAGAGCGCGATGGATGGTTTGGCTTCCGCAACTGCGTCTCGGGACAATTTTTTGGCCATGATAGTAAGGGGAGGTTTCACTGCAAGGTTCCTCACCATCGGAATCATGAATGGTTCTGTACGAGAGCCCATCCTTCGGGTGGACATCTCTTGTTAATGTTACATGGGGATAAGTTTCGACAAATGAAAATTGGGAATGATGGGACGGAGTTGGTGGAGACGGATGGGGAGGGGACGGCGTGGGATTTCGTAGAAGTTTAGATACTGCCATGATGTTAGATGTTAGTTATTAGCCGTGGCTTCCCTTCTGAGCAAACTATTTCTAATTGCTGTTTGGCCTTTGCTCTGATGATCTAAAATATTTTCAGGAGATCAATTTTGAGTGTAATTTGGGATAACTAAATTCCGATGTATATCGAGATTTCGAAAGATATATCGGCTATTACTTAAGCAGCATTTGCTATGGCTCGAGTGAGTTAGCCGACAAAACCACCACGCTTCAGTTTAGCAACCTTTTTCATTAGGAAACCGTGCCATTTGTCGCAGGAACGGATAGGAACGTGGGGAACGTGAGGAATCATGGTTTCCTCCTACACAAATACTGAGAGAAGCCGGCAAATGGGGAGAAGCGAATCAATAGGTGCAAATGGTATCTTGTATGCAAAACAAGAGAATATTTGGCTTTAACAGGCGCAGGTTACTGCTGTTTGATACAGCGATATTGAGTGAGATGACCATTGGAATGAGAAGAAAGCTGGCTGAGGTAAAATTTGATTGTTAGGAATTATTGAGTACTGTTAGTACATGCACTATGAGTGGAAATCTCAAGTTAGTATTTGTAAATGATTTTATCGACGATTTGTTCGTTTCGCAGAAGCCAATTCAGGGTATGCACAGCCTGGACTTCAGTCAGCGATAAGAAGATTTTAATTTAATAAGCTTGGAATATAGGTTCTTTTCCAGTAACCAAATCCTTGGGGAAATGGACCCAATCTACTTATTATTCGGATTATTAGATACATGCCAGTGTCCGAGTGACCTCGGTAATTGGTATACGGCGAAATAGACTCGATGTATACCTGTTCTTTCATTCTTCGGTATCACTTCTGGTGCTGATGTGTTGTATATTCACATATCAAGTAAGATAGATATTCCAGCTACTTATTAACCCCTTCTCCTCGACCGCCAAGTAGTACCCCTGAATACTGCCAGATCACTTCAGCAGCAAACATTCCTAGCACCCTTTTCTAGATTCTAGAAATCGTTTTGAACATCCCATATAATCCCCATCTACATTTCCATTTCCTTTCGCGTAGTAAAATAACACGCTAATCTTTTTACACCTTTTCTACTTCCTCACTTTGTAATGTGATATTTTTTGATATTTCGTGCTTTGTATTATTCTACTGTAGGTTATCCCACGACAAAGCGAGGGAAGTGAGCCCAACATCTAGAACACAACTCCCATCATCACAATACCACTACACCACACCAATCAAGCGCTCTCCCACCTCGCCAATCTCCCAACCGTTTCCCCCGCATTCCTCACCACGCACAAACACCCCTCTCTCAAACCCCCAATCCTCGTTTCCTTAATCATCTCTCGCGCAAACACGGTCCCAAACGCAACGCCTTTTCCCTCTGCCAAGTTATATTCCCCGGTAGTAACGAACCCAACAAGATCTTCCTCACCAGGAACCATAGGATGATTATCCAGATCATTTTTCTCCTTTGGATATTGCAATGGTGGGCTTTGTAGCAGAGATTTTGCAAGTAGTTGGACACGCTGGGGTAGTGGCGTGTTGAAGGGTATTTTACCGATGTTTTTAAGGTCTTTGGCTTTGGGGTTAGGCGGTGGTTTCTTATGCAGAGGTGCGGGGACAAGGGAAAGCCATTCTTGACGAAGAGTGGGGGGTGTAGTAGAAGTAGAGTTTAAAGAATCTTCGCCAATAGTTGATTCGGCTGGGAGACGGTAGATGCGGGCGCTGGGAGTAGCGACGCCGCGAGTTAAGAGTGTTAGGCGGATAGTGGTAAGTTCTGTTGATGATGGAAGGTCCGCTTTGGGAGACGAAAGCAGAGAAGAGAATGTCCTACTAGAGAGTTGATTGAAAGGATTCTCGGTGATGGTATCCTTGGGCTCAGCAGTAGTTTCTGGTCCAACACCGGTACTCGCATTTACCTTATCGTTATCAGGTATTGTAGACAACCCTGCCACTTTTTCAAAGTCACATGACCAGCCCAATCCAAGTTCCCCTTTCCTTCCACCACCAAGATCAAGAGAATTCCACTCAACCCTCTTGCCTTTGGGTCTTTTGCCCCATTCTCGTTTTCTTTTAAATCTCTGTTCAACCTCCCAAGCGTACCCAGCATTAGTTCCAGGATAATCGGCTGGAAACCATGGAACTCCATGCTCAAAGTGTGATTGCCTCAACTCCTGTAGACCTCCAAAGCGAGGATTGGCGCCGGACGACAAGGGGAAGTGCATCAAGCCATACCAAATTGGTAGTATACACTTCCATGGAGCAAGAAGAGTCCAGCTACCTTGTGCTGCTGAGGAATGTGACATTCTTGATGCGAGAAGCATGACTGGTATAGGAGGATCGCGTTCTGAGATGGAAGAAAAAGTACCCGGCGGTGCTAGAGTTTTGCGGCGATTCAACGCTTTCTGTGAAGGGAGACGGGTAGCTTTGTATCTTAGGTCTCGATCAAAGAGATGTGATGAAGCGGGTGAGTTATCTGCCGGCCAAGAAGACAACAATTCTGCTAATGCGAAATTTGCTTCCTCGTCAACAGGATCTGGAAGTTCAACCTTGCGAGGTGGATATCGAAGTCTAGGATCCATAATTGAGAACGACAAAATAGAATTGGCAGGTAAAGATGCAGGATTGGTAACACCAGCTAATGAAGTAAATGTCTGTGCATGTGGCTCTTGATCATCTTCAGACTGGAAGTATGGATGAAGTATACCAATCAAAGCTTCTGTTGAACCAGGACCTGTTATTTCGATACTTCCCATCTCAAAACGAAGGTCTTCAAGCTGGACGGTTGGGTGTTGCAATTTCGACAAGCGTAGGAGCTCAGTCCATGCTTCAAGGAATGCAGAAGGATGAATTCTGATCAAAACTTGTCTCATTGACTTTTTCGCTACATTGGTAGCATTGCTATCTGGGTCCTCATGAATATCCCAACACGCGACGGCAGGACCAATCTGTAGTCTTTGTTCATTCACCTCTCTACTAAGCCACCCATTCCAGCTCCTTCTTCCCCTTCTCCATTTTGCTCCCTTTGCCGAATTTACATCCATCTCTGGTATGCCTATGGCCAAAAGAACCTTTCCAATAGACTCAATTGAACCCTTTAGACCAATAGTACTCATATAACTCATATCCCAAGCTACAGCTCCTCTACTTCCTCCTGCTCTATGTGTCGGCCTGTATGATTTTTCTGTTGAATTAAGAGGTATAGCCATCCTCCAAAGTGGCTCCTTGGGTTCTGTCATTTTCGCCCTCTTCGCATGCCATAAATGGGTAGGTAACCAAGTCTTGTGAATCTGTCGCTTTCGAAACTTCGACGGAGGTTTCGGAGGCTCGTTCAAAGCATTCTTCCGTATCTTCGGCCTTGCAGCTCTCGTTATAATTCCTGCCACATTAGTTGCACCCTTGGAGGCTCTTTTCTTTTCTGCCAGCATCCCTAACCTCTTGGCCGTTTCTGCACGAATCTGACCTCTTGAACTTCCCGGTTTTCTCTTGTTTGCGTTGACAGTCGGGGTATTGTCCTCTTTCATTTCTCTTGCACCTCTCTTTTGTAAACGTTTGGGTACTCTCTTTACATTATGACTTGCAGTTCTTCTTCTCATGTCCCGGGGCACTTGTTGAAATGCTCTGGTAGACAAGGCACCCTTTGACCTTTTCATGCCATCTTCCAATGCCTTTATTTCATATTCTCGCGCATTCAGAAATGATTGTAAGTCTAGGTCTCCATTTTTGAGAGCAGCGTCGGCTGTTTGGGTCATGATCGATCGCGCATCCATTATCTTATTGCGCTTCATGGCTGGACCTCTCCCTACATCATTCCTACCGTTGGACGATGAATGTGGGGGTTCCTTGCGTTTATTCGGAGCAGAAGGTCTAAAAGGCATTTTGGGCGCCATTTTGACTTCAATTCGACCACGCGGCGAAGTGATATATTGGTTGAGGTCTCGAAATCAAAAAAAGTGATAAAATTCTGCCATGTGTTTTAATGTACCGCCTTCCTATTTTGAATAATGACGAAGATTCCTCACACGAAACACGACAGACACCAATATCATTCATCTGACTGACTGAATGAATGATGCAAAATAAAAAATAAAAAGAGAGCTTGTTGTAACTTCAATTCCTATAAATATGTATAACAAACTCTGTTGAAAAGAGTATAACGATATCAAAATGATGTTCTAAAAGAAGAAGAAGAAGAAGTAGATTAATTTGATTAACTTTCTTTCTTTACCTTCTTCACAATTCATGAAGCTGGAGTAATAAGTACATACAGTAATACATAAATACATAGGTTTGAATTCGCCAAAGGATATCAGTAGTAACTTTTTTCTTCTTCTTTGCTTCAATGTCACACTACTCTCTCTCTCTCTCTCTCTCTCAAACTCAATCTATCAAAAAATTAACCAAATATTTACAAATGATAACAATGATAAAACAATAAAAAATATATTAAAACACACAAAAAACCCCCACCCCCCCCCCCCCCCCCCCCCCCCCGATCGCGCCCTATATCCAAGTTCCAACGCCCATGAAGATATCCCATACAGAATCAAGAATACCCCGCCTTCCACAGACAGGAGACAATGGGTACACAGTGCGCACACACACATATATATATGCAGCCTCACTTTTTTTTGGCCCCGCTTGCTACGCCCTACACCTACCTACACGTTATCTACATCTCCAAATCTCTCGTCCAAGCTCCAAAACATCCCTAAACTAAACTCGGTGAACCAAATAGGTCTAGCTTCAGAAATAATTCACGTCGTAGAAAGGGTGCACCACGTGGAAGGAAACTTGCATATGATGTGGCTTTGCCCTTGATCCTGGACACTTTTCACAATTGTGGGATTTTACATTATCCTATGAGAGCTATCTGCCCTACACCATCTAGAATCTATTCGGTGTCCTAAGCGAGGAGATTCCTCGATGGACTGGATTGCAGAGCGGTAATCGCCGCGGCTGAAAACACCGTATTCCAACCATTGAAGTAGTTATTCAACACGGTCAGCAAACACATCCCACCATCATGGATGCAGCATGTGCAAAAGAATCATTTTACGAGTACTGTGCCTTAAATTCCATGGAAAGTATTTTCTTTCTACCACAAGGTTAAATTTGCCAACGCCAAAAGAAAAAATCCCTGGATATCTTCCCTCCCATTGTTTTCGAATTCCTACCCAATTACATAGCAGACCCAATACTTTTACACAAATCTCCCTTTTTAAGTGGAAGCGATTGATAAACCATGTTATGAGACTCCAAAAATATCCTTGAACATGTCAGAATTTTTGACTTTCTCAATTACCAATTGAATCGCGCTTGCAATCGTTGCAATAATGATGATTGCAGGAAGTACACTTGGGACTGAGAGTAAGAGTACGTCCTGGATCATCCGTACATTGACACTATAATTTTGTTATCAGCTGCATGCGACACGTTGAAATGAGAGCGCGTACGCAGTAAACAATCTCCGTAATTTTTGTATACTTTGCTGGTCTGCCAATTCTATTGTCGCTGCGTTGTCGTTTCCTTGATATCGTAGGCTCTCGTCCCACCAAAGCAGATGAAGCTCCTGTGTTACCGACAGATTCTGGCGAGCTTCTACCGGAGTCCTTGGTGGAATCGGTCGAAGATCCCTCATGCTCATCTTTTGGTGAAGACCCACCCAAGGAATCTGGACCGGCGACATCGCCCTTGGGTTTGTCGCTATCAATTGGAATCCAATCCTGAATGCTTTGTTTTTGAACTTGGCGGCGTCCCATGAAATGGTCATCTATGTGATCAAACCTTTCTGTCCAGGCATCAAGACCTTTCTTTTTCAGGTCAATGAGAGTCTCACAGAACCCACACCAGAAACGAGCCTGACAATTACGGCCAATGCGACAAGCTTCAGCCTCAATCTTGACAGCGTCTTGATCAATCATAGCATGCTCTTTCTTTAGATGTTCTTGAAATACCTGGCGACGATAACAGACTTTCGCACAGGCTCTACCTTCAGGCTTCTCCTTATCACAACGCCAGGTCTCCAGATGGAAATGCTGAGAATTTTCATGTCGTTTCCAGTCATTTTTACTTCCAAAGGTTTTGTTGCAGGCCAAGAAGGTGCAACCATAAGGTCTCTCGTGCCGCTTCATGTGTTTCCTATCTATCGTTAGTAATAGTGATGCAAGAGGTAGATTTTCATCCTACTTCAACTCGCAAGGTCTTCCCTTAAACTTTTTACAGACTTGACAGGTAATTTGCTTATCGCTCTTATTGCTGGCAACAGATCCAGTGTTTTGTATCCGAGGATTATGATTTGGATCCTTTTGAATAGTGTAACCCAACTTTTGAAGGGTTTTGAAAACCTCAATGGCTTTATCCTGATCCAGAGAATCATCCGTTGTAGAAGAAGTGGACTTATTAAATCCATCTAGTAAGCATGCAGCTTTATCTGTTGTGGATCCCCAGGAATCAACGGGAGAAGGTTTCCCATTAGGAAAAACTTTCCGTCCCATCGGTAATGCACCAACGTTGGATGTATTTTTTGCCTCCGCCAATGCAGTTCTGATTACTTCGGTAATGGTTGCGTCGGTGGCTGAGAGGTTACTATGCCGAGTTGCCTTACCTGCAGAAGGTAATGGATTTCGCTCGACCAATGGACGGCTTACATGATCAAGATTACTATCTAATGCACTCTTTGTCTCCACTGGGGTTAAGAGAACATTTTCCAATGGGATCTTGTTAAGAACTTCATATGGATCCCGAATTAATTCTGATGGTTGAATGGTATCTCTAGTATGTGAATCCGAGGGAGGATTGTTGGGTCCAAGTATATCAGTGCTCCTGGTATTGGCATCCACGACGAGAGATTTCTCCATGGGAATATCCGCTGGGGTAACTAAATCCTGAATCAAGTCTGGATAGACGGGCTTCCAATTGGATTTGATATCCTGGGCTTTTGGTGAACATTCGTGAACTTCCCTGTTGTGCGAAATACCTGAAGTATACACTTCTGCGGAACGAGGGGCATCTTGAGTCAAACTTGACTGCTCGATAAATTCTCCCCTAAGAAAGGTTAGTCCTACCAAATGTTACCAAAGTCCTCTCAGACCTACTGTCGTATAATCTCCCCAAAGTTCTCTTCCGATCGAAAGGCATTCGAATGAACCCGTCTTAAATGGCTCCGGAAGTTATCGAGTCGTGGCCATGCTTTATCCTTAGACTTACATCCGGGTACAATACAACGGTATTTCTTCATCGATTCCGCCCTCGACGTCGTAGCTAAGAGGTGTTTGCTCTTGGTATGTCGATCTAGATCGTTGGTTGTGCTAAACCCCTCAGCTCTTCCGCAACCCGGATAGTTGCACACAAAGGGCTTTTTATGTCGTAAATCATGCTTCCTATGAAAAATTAGTAGTGGTTCCTCACGGCAGATCACTGTAGAACGGACTTCAACTCAGATTTTGTCTTGACGGATTTGTGACAGGTCGGACAGAACAGACCAGGCGAATTGATAGAAGCCGGTAGATTTGTTGGCCGCGTTTCGGGAGTCCTATTCTCGCGAGACTGCAATGCTTCATTCAACCCCTGAAATGGTTGATAGTCTGCAACATGACCTGCTACACTTTGGCAGTCTTGATCGCGATCATTAACATCAGCGCTAAAGATTGAAGCATTTCCAAGGCTCCTTCTGGTCTCATATCCAGAATCCGATTGTGGTGGGGCACCGAAATGAAAGGATCCATTCTCCAAGGGATCTTGTTGACGATACGGTCCTCCAAAAGCAACGGGTGCGCGATTGTTTGAACGAACCTTGATATTTGTTCTCTCCTCTGAGATGGGATCTGAAATTGTCTTGGGGTACCAAGGTCCATCATTATCAGCGTACCATTGGAGTAATGGAGCCTGGCCTGGCGTACGATCCATTGGCAGTTGTTGAATCCTGGAAATTGGCCCATATGGGGAATTTAAATCAGGAAATGCATGAGGAGAAGGAAACAATGTTTGCTCCCAAGCAACCGAAGAAGAAGGAGAAGGACTTGGAAGGGTCCTCGAATTACTCAGATCAATCTCAATGGGTCGAGGTGGAAAATCTAATGATGGCGGACCCATATCTCCTCGTGTAGAACCATATCCGGAATCTGAAGTATGCATGGAAGGAGGTGAAGGATAATACTACGATGTTCCATCAGATCACAGCTCATGGAAGAAGTTGAAGGACAAAAAATATTGATCATACTTGGCGCGGATAAGTCCCATTACGGGAGTAGCTTGGATGCATCGACATTGCTATCAGCCGTCAGTCCATGATCCGACAAGCATCTACTCAAAATCAATATAACAAACCGACGAAAGATATGAGAAATAATATAGAAGATATAAGCAATATATCAAAGTATCGAAGTCTTAAAAGTATACAAAACTATGTGATGTAATGTGAGAAGAGCCGCAAGCAATGGGCGAGAAGTCAAAGTAGACCTTCACACATGCAGGGCAAATGACCCGTACGCTTAATCATGCATGAACCATGATTTGAAATGTCAACTCGGAGTATGTGGATGAGGAAAAGGGAATATTTTGCGAAATAAAAGGACAAAAGAGATGAATGAGGATGAGGATGAGGATGAGGATGATTTGATGAGAGATATCGGTGAGAGAATCGGGTATTAAGACAGATGGAATCCGGGCGCGCGCGGGCAGTGTAGTGAGTGGAAGGAGAAGAAAGAGTGCGACACGACAATCAATTAATTAATAATAAAGGAAATCTCGGTCTCTTTGGAATAAATCATAAAAGATAAATAAATAAAGAATTAATTAAACAAAAGGTTTTATTTTCTATTGTTTTAATAAATCATTGTTATACTATGATAATATAATGATATAATGATATAATAATATAATAATATTGTTAGAAAAAGGTTTATTTGTTACTAGCATACTGCTTAGTATATCATATAATATATGATTTCCAACAAATATAATACTTGAAGAATAAAGTGAAGTAAAGTGAAGATTGAAAGAGTAGAAATGAAAAAGTGTATATATGTATATACTCTATAAAATATGTATTAAGTGAGGCTTATATAGTGAAGGAAGTGAGGCGAGCAAGCGAAGAAAGAAAAAAGAAAGAATCTGGGGGATGTTTGCTAGACAGCAGCTGGGCAACCCATTGGGAAATCGAGGGACTCACTCACTCACTCAGTCATTCATTTATATATATATATATATACGACGTACTATACTATACTGTACTGTTTATACTACATATTCATACTAACTGATTAATGCTTCTATTAACCTCAACCCTTTCGTAATAAATCAACAAGCTTGAAAAAGGATAATTTGTCTACTCGGAAATTGATATATATGTATGGTATTTGCTGCTGTTGTCGCTGCTTCTGTGAGCAAATGATTTAAGATGCCAGCCACAATTAATTACCTACCCTCTGTGCCTCTCAAGCCTCTAAGGTTATCTATATTTCCTGCAAAACGGACATCACGTGCAACCCACATGAATTTCCCTCGAATAGAAAATAAAACACTCTGATGAATACTTGTACACGAGATTCAAAGATAGATATGGTTATACAGACTTCACGTAGATGTCGTTGTACAACCTTGCTACTTTTTTATTTCTCCATCTCTCCAGCTCACAATCTGCGCTCTATAAGGTTAATCGATACCAGAAGGGGTCGATCCCATCATTCATGCAAAACACAGCTTTAAGCCTTCCACCATGACGTTCTCTGTGATTTCATCTACCTTCTTACTCCTTACACGGCATTATATACCCAGGTCAGTACAACATTACACATACTAATAGACAGAATCTAGATACCTTTCAACAAACCCCAATCTATAATTTCCTCCCTCCTTCCCTACCACAACCTATCTACCTCTTCCTCCTCTTATGATCGTCTCACATAAAAGCAACCATTCACTCCCACCTCCCTATCTATCTATCTATCTAAATCCCCCCTCTCCATAACAGAACATTCACCCAGAAAGCAAGAAAATATAATAAAACAAAACATAAAACATAAAACATAAAACACCGCCACACATCAACCATCCCCATCCATCCCCATCCATCTACAATGCACATGCACATGCACGCACCCGTCCCACGAACCTCTGCACAGTGCACTCCCCCGAATCCTTCACATCCGTAACGTATACTAACTAAGTAACTAACCAACCCACTAACTAATTATCTAACTATCAACCGAATGCGATGTCGTAACACCCTCTACACATCCATCCATACACAAATTCGCATTCGTACATCCATCCGTCCCCTCGCCCCAAATAGGTCCATTGATCCACGCGATCACGTTTTCGCTATGGCATTGCAGTGCAGAGACTCCCTCCTCGGTTAACCTTTCTCGGGATGGCGATGGAGATGGGGATTATGTAGCTAGCTTTATTTTATTTTCTGAATATCTTTTCTATTTATCTATTCCGGCTATCTATTCTGAATATCTATTTCAGGATCTCATCACAAAAGCAAAAAATAAGTAATTGAGCAAGCGAGGCGTGTACAATTTACTCATGAGTAAGGATATTAGGGAGTAAGAAGAGAAGGGAAGGGGAGGGGAGGGGGATTTCGTAGAGGGAAAGCAAGAAAGCAAAGAAAGAAAGAATACTCCTATTATATATTACATCATCGTAGACATGAAAACGAGGAATCAGATATTAAGATATATATCTCATCTCATTTCTCCAAACCAAGTAAGGTAAAGTAGGGAAGAATATACCGATACAGAACAATACAACACAACAACACACAATTGAATCCTCAACATCAATCCAACTATCCAACAATATCATCCCTATGATACAATAACACCCAACCTCAAAATATAACCCCCCCACCGACAGTCACGTTTTCACTCTGTGCTTACCTTAGAGTTCCATCAATCAAGGTTAAATAAATCTACCACTATATCCTCTATCTATCCTCATACGCTCCCCTCCATCTCACATTCTCACACACACACACGCCCTCGCAAACATAGACCCTAGAATAATACTATAAGATCTTCCTCTCCCTCGCCCTCTCCCTCCTAAAAACACACCCCTATCTCATTCCACACCATCCCAAACGAATAATCCCTCAATATCCATAAAACAACAAACAACAAACACCAAACAACAAGCACACACACACACATATATATATATCTCGTTCCAATCCACAAGACAACTAGTCCTGAATATCCGTAGAAAAACCATGAACCCATAAAAATGAACGTATGAATGTAGTCGAGGTGTACTTACCAATACACGTTTAATCAATATAGCCACTTCACATTCATTCATACATCTCTCATAACTCATCCTCTCATATTATATTACAAACTCCCTCCCCCATCTCACCCCAACCTCCAAATTCCAGGTGTGAGTGGAGCAGGCCTTTCACCGTGAGTTGAAAAATAATAATTTTACATTGAATTGTGTGTTCGTTCTGCCTTTCTTTTTACTCAAGATCAAATCATGGAATCAACACATCCGTTCAATCTCAACAGTCTCGATGCCTTGTTTGCTGATTATGTTCTAAGCACTTTGCCCATCCATTCATCCATGATGTCAAAATCATTATTTATCATTCCACTCAACTCATCATGCCCTCTCAATGCTTGAAAGTTAACGCATACCAGCTCCTCCAAGTCCACTCATACCTGCCAATCTACTCGCCAATTCTGGGTATTTCTCCTGAACTTCCAATTGTGTCCTCGTAGCCTCGGCGTAACTCAACGCATTGACAATTTCTCCTTCTGTTCTGGATAATTCTGCTGCTCGCTCAAAGTACTTGAGTGCTTCAGTTACCTTGCCTTGTTGAAGAAGAAGTTGTGCCATGGTTGCGACAGCGATATCACATTCAGGATCGACTGTTCGGAATTACATTAGTATAGGGAATGAACGACAGGGGAAAGATAAAAACGTACTGATAAGAGCCTTTTCGCAAAGCTTCTCGGCTTCACTGAAATCTTGCTTCCATTGGAAAAGAGCAAGTGCTTTGTTAATGAGTGGAAGAACACTCATGCCTAATGGTTTGGTTTGCTTCTCCAACTCAACAGCCTTCTCGAATTGTGAAATGGCTTCATCATATTTCTGTTGATCTAACAAAAGCTCTCCGTAATAGTTGTATGCATCAGGTACATCTTCGAATGCCTTGATCGTGCGTCGGAACGTTCCCATCGACGATGCGGTAGAGCCCATCTTATATTGTGTTACACCGAGTTGAATGTGCGAGAAGATGAAGTCCCGGTCGAGATCGATAGACTTTTGGTAGTCCTTTGCTGCTTGTGAAAGTTCTCCGAGAATGAAATTGAGTTGGGCACGGTGGTAGTAGATATCAGGGTCATCGTCATGTTGTTCCATAGCTTTATCAAAATCTGCAGCGGCAGCGTCCTTATCACCTATTTTTAAGTTAGTAGCTAATCAGAAATGAACGGGTCGTAAATGCTAACCAAGTTCCAAATGCATGCTTGCACGCTTGATGTAACTTTGTGTGTAGTCGGGCTCCAGTTCAATACTCTTGCTTAAATCACTTAGAGCGTCAATTTGTACTCCACGAAGATATCTGAATGTTCCACGCATGTTGTACGCAAAAGCTTCATGTTCACTGAGTTCTCCCAAACTCAAGGCCTTCTCAAATGCAGCTGAGGCATCTTCATATCCCTCATTAGTCTTCTTTGCCATAGCTCGAAGTCCAAGTTGTAATTGACCCTTTCCTGTTTCCTCTGATAACTCAACGCTCTCTTCTAGTCCTGCGGGCGCGGGTTTTGATCGGAAACTTTGGAGGTAATTGGTGACGAATGTTGGACTTGGAAGCTTCTTATCCTTGGCCTCGAGAATGACCTTTGCTTTCGACTCAGCGACTTTTTTGAGCAGTCTTTCAACAGATTGTGCGCTTTGCTCGTTGCGGAAACCATCGATTATACAGCTGGCGGTAAAGTCGAGTAAAGCTTCACTGAATTTCTCGGTATGTTCATAAGCGTTTGCTCTACGGTTCAAAGCCTTTACATATCCACTATCGAGGTTGATCGCAGCAGTGGTATCCTCAATGACCTTCTCGAATTCCCCGAGAGCGTTATAGCAAGCAGCGCGGTTCGAATAGAAGATAGGATCTGGCTTGCAAAGGATGGCTTTCCCATACAGATCGATGGCTCGAGGATAGTCTTTGGCTCCATATGCGGTGTTACCAGCTGCCTTCAGTTTTGCGGCATAATCTTTGCGTTGTTGATCTGATAGGCTTCCCACAGTGTTTTCGTCGACCTCAGGAAGCTCATCCACAGTCTCGACTGGTGTTTTAGATTTAGTATCGGGTGGCGTGGTTCCCTTCTCTAGATCGGCTTCCTTCTTTTCGTCCTTCTTCCTTCGCTTCTTTTCCTTTGACTTCTTTGGCACACTTTGAGTAGACGTGGAGTGCTTCTGTCATGCTATGTTAGCATATGCAATCATGAGGCATCTGTAACAACACGCGGTCAAATACGACTTACTGAGTCTAATAAATAGTATGCAACTCCAGCGCCTGAGACTACTACTGCCACACCGGCGATTGTATATACAACTGCCTTATTCTCCGAAGCCCATGCGGTTATGCGATCCCAGACTGATGATTGTGATGTTGATGCCGCAAAATTTGGCATGGGTTTGCCCGGAGGCATTGTGTTTGGTACAGACATCTAAAAACAAAAAGAGAGGTAATTATAAAAGATGAAGTAGGGTATTGAGGATGATTATGAGTGCTGTAGCTGATAGGTGGTGGTTACAATCTTGATGTTTAAATTGAAGGTGGATTCAACAACCAGTTCAAAAAATCTTGGTGATACGAGTTTAATCATCAAATAAAGCTACGGCATTGGCCCTCTCTAACGCATGTCGGCTAAAGCGGCGTTCTTTCGTCATTGTGGACTTACGAGACTTAGCACGATTTGTCGCTTGAGAAATCCATATAATCCCCGCCGCCTTTGCCGAGGGGTTGATTTACTATGGGCACAAGCAAGTGTACAACTCAATTCATTTTTACAACAGCAAAATATAAGTTACATTGGTACTAATGATTATAGCAATTGGTAATGTGCACAAATTTTTAGATCTTTGAATTTATGTTTTGCACAATGGGTAGCATCCATCACTGGTTTTCAGGACGTATAAAGCAAGGGAATCGCTCAATTCAAAGATTCTCATGCTAGATATTGCCATAGTCCGAAGAGTTACACACTCTTCATGGAAATCTATTATCTATTTCCAAACCAGAGAAATACAGCTACCATCAATCATACGTCTTCAAATCCGGAAACATCCTAAGCCTTTCAGCATTGCTAAGTCTCACTTCCCACACAGACCTATCCTTCTCATCCCGAACAGCCGTATATCTCAACCTCAAATGCCCAAGAACATCATATATTTGTTCCCCTTTCGCAACATTCTCATGATCTTCCAAAGACTTCACCGCGGCCGCCGTATACTAGCTGTAGCCAAAATACTTTCATCTTCAACCAGTACTTTATTTGCCACAAACGCCGTTGTTATAAAACATATCGGTTCTATAGTAAAGAGACTAATCAAAAGTCCCAGGAGAAGCGCATGTTGAGTGATTTTAAGCTTCGTTCCTATAACCGGCCGATCACCTATGACGTATATTGAGGGCGATTGCTAGCATTTGCAGCAGCAGCTATAGCTCCAATAGCAAAATTCGATATCTGATATCCAAAATCATCTGCCGATCTATTTCGCGGATAGCCGTAGGATGATTCGGAGACGTATATTCTATATTGAGTATCCTTCAGTTCAGGATTTGCTGCATAACCTTGTAGAGCGATTGCAGCTGATGACATTTGGTGGAGGAGTAGAGAAGCCTCTTGATTTGCATTTTGGGCGTTCATAACAAGACCAACCGTAATATTGCATTTATAGTACCCAGGCTCGACTGCAGAAGCCTCGAATGCTTCAACAATGCTGCAACCTTCGCCGCATGTTTTAGATGGTACTGCGAATAATGTTGTCTGATCCGGCCCAGCAGCGATTGGTAATTGAGCCTTGAAAGTCTCTGTGTCTCCATTCTTACTAATGGCCAAATTTGTAGAATTACCATTTCATCCATCCATCACAGAATAGCTTTCACAGTTCGAAGTAGACTCGAGGTTACGATCAGAGTACGCAGATGTTAAGCCACCAGAAGAAGTATCCATGAATACAAAGACCCAACTACGTTGGTTATTCCCGAATAAGTCAATTGTCAAGCTAGATTTGTAGATTGTTGCTGGCCTAGGAATCGGCTGCGTGGTAGACCACCACAAATTCAAAGCCATCATACCGAAACTAATCATTAACATTGCTCATGAACATAAATTCATGTAGTAACTCACCTGTTTGCGGTATATTGCTGTGCGCCCAAATTGTTCATTGAAGCTCTCCCATTTGGGAGTCGGGAAAGAATCGTGTCATATTATGATGTGAAACATTCCCTCGAGACATATGAGCCATATTCTCAGCAGTATCAATGGAATATGTAAGCCCAACAGATGCTATGGCCACTAGAGCACCCTAATCCTGTCAGTTTGTGTATCTAATTGTAGTTGGTGTAATGAGCTTACGATATTGAGAAGAATCCAAAGTAAACACGACATGATCATAGTGCCCAAATCCCAATCCCACCTGAAATGTCTCGCTTTCTGCAGAATTGTGCGTCCAAGCAGGCTAGTGATAGTGGTAAGGCTGTCGCGTGTAGAATTGTATCAATCTTGTAGTCTACTCAACAGGGGTTATTGAACGAGTGTGGCCATAAAACTCACTTCTCTTAAACTTCTTTCATTTCTACTTAAAATCCAGCATCTTAGGTCGATCTCCATAGCCTCAAACCCAAGGGTGAGACCCGTTCCAATCATTAGAACCAGATAAAGCGACTTTTCTCCTTCAGTCATATCTTAGTCTCGAAACGATTCGAATTGTTGTATAAAGAAGACACACATCAGATTAAATGTAATCAGCTACCGGATGAAGCCTCTTCGAATGAGACTCCAGGATTGCTATGATGATTCGTATCTTAATTTCAGGCTTCCGAGAGCATTATTAGTTATACCCAAGGAACAATCGGCCGAAGAAGAATCTGAACATAAGAGATCTACCTTAAAATAAACGAGAAAGTGTAGTATTACTTACCCAATGCTTTTGCTTCATACCTGAAGCCGGCTTATGCTCAACGGGTGTTATCCAGGGGCGCAGTCTAAATGTTTTAATTAATTACAATGTACCAAGTTAATCTAGAAATCTCACTATATTAGATTATAACCCAGACTACTGGAAGTAGAAATAACAAGAGGTATGTGGAAAGATCCACAGTGACCACGGTCCATAGGGCGAGCTGGGAGGTATTTAGCAGCAGCAGTGTGTTATCGTCTTGGAGAAAATTGTGCTTCCATGCAATGACTTTATTGCAACTAAGTTGCAACCGTTGATTGTAATACTCGACGGATAAATAACATCGCTGAATAAGGGCGAATACATTCCAAAGATACAGGAATGCGGAAGCTCCACCAGAGACTCTTTCTAGAAGCTATAGATGGTATACGATACCACACTAAGCATACTCCGTAGAATCAATGCATGGCCAAAACAATACAACTCTTCAGGAATCGCAAGAAGTCTCTGAAGAACCCCTCGTTGCTTCATTACAAAATTGACAGGGCACCTTTTCCAGACCTTCAAGAGATCAAATGAACAAGGGGGGAAATTACAGACCTTCATATAGTGACAAAACATCAAACACGTTAAAGAAATCCATTACTGCACTGTAAGAAATGAACATTGTATGACACGTGAAGTGCATCATTTCTCAATATTCCAAACGACATCTATTCCTGAGCCTCCTAATTATCATCTCACTAGAGATACTTCCCAAGGCGAAATCTACACGGAAAGCTACATTATATCTAAGAACAGGAAACAAGGAAAGCCATATAGCCAATAATGGAAACATAAAAAATGATCGAGAACACTCGTGTTTCAAAACCACATACTGACGTCGATATTGACAAGAAATTAAATGAAGATTGAGATTATCTAGATCATCAACCAGGAGGAGACTCTAATACGACTAGAATAGTAAGACCCCCAATTCAAAAATTATCCATTAATTTAATATGCAAGGTGAAAAGACTTTATTTCATGATGTACGATTTATTTCATCCATGGATGTGGTAAAAGGAGTCGAATACGTAGCAAAAAAAGAGAGGCAGAGGCATTGCTGAAGAACTCGGTCGGGTAGATATCATCTAACACGTGACCTTTATGTATATCTACCAGCGCCTCAGATTACAGCTTCTTGTTACTTACTATTCAGACCTGAGGTTATTAATTTCTCGAAGAGAAACATCCAAGTTATATAGTACGTTGCATTTCTTTATATTTCTAGGATATTTTCCTGATTATATTATGGCTCTTTAATGAAATCAAGCCAGATTCGGGGAAGATTTCGTCCTGTGAGGTCAATTGTATATTCAGCGCTTCAAGCTTTATAGCTACTAGCGTAGCTAGCCCAAGAAACATGTCTTTTTGTTCTAGAAAAGCAGATTGAGATTCTTATGATTTAATTAGACATCGAGTGGGTGTACAATGGATATGGGTGTGAAGAAGTTTCTTCTAAAAGACTCCGCGTCTCGAATGAGATCATGAGTCAGAGTCACATATTTATATGATCACCGCAATTCTCAACATCACCAACCTTTTCATTTCGCAACTCTTTATGTCATATATACAGATTTCGAAGCACAATCAAGACTCTAACAATCAAATATCAGGTCTCTCCTAACTTCCCCGCTCTTCCACCCTCCACCACCCACCACCCACCATGTCTCCAGGCCCGAACCTCAAACAAACACCAACCTTCCAACTCTTCACCTCACTCCGCTACGATCCCCTCCTCCTGCAATTCCCCCAAAATATTGAATCCTGGCCTCTTCCCTCCCCCTCCCCATCACCCTTCTACATGCTCCCCCACCACCGCGACCGCCTCCTCCACGCCGCATCCCACTTCTCCTTTTCCCCCGCCATATCTGCCATCTCAGGCCCCACCGGATTCCAAAACCTCCTCTCCATCCTCTCCAACTCCATAGATACCCAATCCCCCACTCCTCTACGCGTCCGTATCGTCCTCGATCATAATGGAAACATAACCATCGAATCCAACCCCGTCCCCCCAGTAGTCAGCCTATCCAATCTCTTCCCCACCCGACTCCCACCCCCCAACTCAAGTTCCTCAGCACCCCCCACCGTATCGCCCCTAACAGGCGGTGCCCTCACCCTCGGCCCCACCGATTTCCTCCCCAGCGACCCTACCAAAGCCTCTCCCCCCTGGACCATCATCCCCGATCCCTCTCCCACCCCTCCCTCCCCATACACCTCTTTCAAAACGACTTCGCGCTCTCAATACGACGCCGCGCGATCGCGCGCCCAAATCCCCACTTTCACCTCCCCCCAAGAAGTCCTCCTTATTTCTTCCAACGATGGAGAAATAATGGAAGGGTCCCTCACCACTCCCTTCTTCTACCGCAACGGGAAATGGGTTACGCCATCCGAGAAAAGCGGAGGACAAATTGGAACGACGAGACGATGGGCTTTAGAGAAAGGGTTCGTTTTCTTTTCTTTTCTCCTTGTTATTTACTCAAATTCCATTACCCTCCCACCAAAAACCGCCTGAAAAACCAAGTCCAACCCCCCAAAAATCAACACCCTCCAAAATTAACCCAAAACAGGATTTGCAAAGAAAGCACCATCCTCCTCGATTCCCTAACCGAAGGAGAAGAATGTTGGATCAGCAACGGAGTGCGGGGTTTTACATGGGGCAAGATCCAGCTTTCGCCTTAGACCACACATAGACCACAGATATCGCACTCTGTATGCCTGGAAGATTGAGTACTCCTAATACATGTATTCAAGATTTGCGTCAAATGTAATGCATGTTAGACAGTCTCGTTAGTAGAAACCACCACAAGCCTTACGAAAAGGAATGAAATGTACTAGACTTGCTACTAGAAGTACCAGGATTATTTAACGGGTGGGCTAGAATGTGAAGGAAGGTGAAATTGGAACTTATCAAACGCTGGATTTAATCTATTCATTCTCTTCCACACTAAACCTACTATCATCATTTTATCATCTCACAGAATAACCAGATACAGGAGATACAAAACACCAAAAACGCTAAGGGAGTGACATGATGAAATAAAAAAAATGATGATAACCGCTAAAGCTATAGGACCTTCCCCGCATTTATTAGACCAGACCAAATGGCCCCTCCATTTTTCCAGTAGTCAGGATAAATCTTTAGAGACAGAGAAAGAGAAAAATTCGCTGCGCCAAGAAACTGTTTCATGCTTGCTTCGGGAATCTCGAATCGTACACTTAAAATCCAATCCAGTCAGTCTTTCTTCTTTATTCAAGTTTGAGGATAAACCCCCCACTTTCCGAAAAATCAACATAGACAAGAACCCAATCTTCTACGATCGCATAGCATCCAAACCCCCTTGTAAATCTTGTTCAAGATCATTTGGTCCCTGCCCATAAGCTTCTTGTGGTCTTGGATCCTCAGCACGCCAGCTTGCTTGTTCCTGTGGTATAGGTACTTGAGGGCCGGTGCTTTGACCTTGTTGACCAGGTTGGACACGGACATGTTGTCTAAACCTGTGAACCTCTTCTAAAATCAACTTTCTGATCTCGCCTACATCTTCCACAACCTCAAAATCAAAGTTAAATGTTGTTGGGCATCCAGGCTCATCAGAGGCATCGTGCCAAATGTGAAGGTATGGGTGCTCAAGGGCGGTTTCGACATCGATACGGGAGGATGGGTCAAATGCTAACATATGATCAAGAAGGTCGAGCGCGTCGGGGTTGGCGTTGGGGAATAAAGTTGGGAAAGGTCGCTTAGCCATATATGGGAGGTTTCGAACATATTCTTGAGCTCGTGGCGAACCAATTCTTGATAGAGTTTCTTCATTTGGTGTACCAAGAATATGTAAAATTTGATTGAGTTGATCGACATAATCTCTACCCTTGAAGAAAGGGCGACCACCGAGTAATTCTGCGAGAATACATCCTACAGACCATACGTCGACTTATTCATGTTAGCGATGGCTTTTCTATTCTAGCCAATGATTATGTAACTTACTAGCTTTTGTATAGCTCTGGAAGCTCAACATAATTTCAGGGGCACGATACCATCTTGTGGCAACATATTCGGTCATGTATCCTGCATTCTCTTCAGGGTCGACAGAGAAACCTCTAGCAAGACCAAAATCACAAATCTTCAACTCGCAGTCGGCATTGACCAGCAAATTACCGGGCTTCAAATCACGATGAAGAACATTCGCAGAATGAATATATTTTAGACCACAAAGGATTTGGTAGATGAAAGATTGGAAATGTGCATCAGTGAGGGGTTGACCGGATCGTACGATGGCAGCGAGATCACACTCCATGAGCTCTGCAAAGAAAATATTAGCATGGAATAACGAGTTACAGAATAGAAACCCCTATCTTACCTTCATAGAGATATGTCTCATTGAAATTATCTGGTCGAGGAATATCCATATCATAGAGGCAAGTAATCTATTTTCAATGTCAGAACTACCACACCACTATCATCGTGAATACAGGAGTCGCATACGTTACGATGACCTCTGAAATGTTGTAACAACTTTATCTCACGCAGCGCACGCTTTGCCAAAATCTTTTTGCTGAAGACATTTGTAACTTTCTTAATTGCGACACCTTCTTGTGTTTGAGAATTCGTAGCGGCACTGCGATAAAGAACATTGTTAATTAGTTAAAGGTTCATGATACGGATATGCGCATATGCAGGTAGGGTCGGAAAGAAAAGTAACATCGTACCAGACAATACCATAAGCTCCTTGACCAAGCTCCTTAGTAACTGTGTATCTCTCATCGACGATAAAGTCTTGATTGAAGACCTTGAAGACCTTTCTTCCTTGGAGGTCTGCCATGATGTCTAATCCTGATAGGTAGACGCGTAACTTTTGAGGTATTGATGAATTGTCCGAATTGGCTGAGGTGCAAGAAACGAGACGCTTTTTTTCTTCTTTTTTTGCTCTTTGAAATGAATGTATCTTATGTTAATCAATTATAAGTCAGAGAATGAATATAAGTAGGGGGGGGGGGATTTGTTCAAGTGTTTGTTTGCAGCTTTTCGTATGATCTTCCTAACCGCCGACAAGGAAGTGAGGTTGGCTTTTGGTTCTTTCTTTTTAGTTTATGATGGGGTCTTGCGGGAAGAGGCACAGCACGGGAAAATTTGGGGTCCAGGGTGGGGAGCGAGAGGGTGGCAGTGGGATGGCAGTGGATGTGGGTGGGAGAGTTTTTTTTTTTAATCCAACAAGGAAGGAAGGAAGGAAGGAATGATTTGATTGATTGAGTGAATGAATGAATGAAGGAGGAATCAATGATTGATTGATTGAATAAATAACTACCGATCAATTTTTATCAATTTTGTGATTTCATCTTTTTTTTACATGGACTTTATCAATACAGTCAAGTCAGTATTCACAATATTAACTCATACCAAGAAAGATACGAAAGAACAAAAGCAACACAACTACGTACTGTACTGTACACGCAATTCTCCTTTTGGGATTTCTCATCTCATCTCATCTCATCTCATCCCTTTGTTTCGTTACTCCCAAAGACTTCAATCAAAGGTTTAATGCATCTTTTCTCTCCAACAGACAAGGAGGGGGAAATGCTAAACTAGCTACCAAAAGGGTGGAAGCTTAAGTAATCTTGGAACCTTTACCTCGTTTACCTGACCAATAATAGTCTTTCATCTATCGAGTTTAGAGAATGGATAGTTAAGGCTGAATGTTTCATATGTTTTAGTGATCACGTGATGCTCCAATCAGCTCTTCCGTTCGGTTCATCTAATTATCTATCCGAAATCTTACCTTACCTCGAGCCTACCTACCACGTGCCTACCTACCTACAATGTCTTTCATTTCCAATCAATATCCAACCAACATTCAAGTCATTATATAAATCTCATGATATCTAAATGTACTTCTTATTATTTTCATACAATATACAACATCTTCCTCCCCTCTATGCATTAAGACTTCGTTGAATAAAGATAATAAGCCACAGTGTATATCTATCTATCTATCTTACACCTTTCTTTGACCCGGTCTTTTTGTTGGTCATTTTGCCCACAGCGCTTCAAGAACAAAAACTACATACCTAGTCTTCGAGCGCATACCAGCCGAGCGGGAAAAAGTCCCTTTTCTGGTACCAAATTTGACGCCTGATTGAACCAGTTTCATGACCGATTTCTTTTCATTTACCCTGATCATCTGAAACGATATAGAGGTTGTTTGTTGTTCATACCATTGGCTGTCTCTTTTGCTTTCTTCCCTTCGCATAGTTATACAACCAAGTAACGAGAAAGATATACCCACCCCACTGGACTACGTTTCACATGCGCCAATCACCATAAAATGCATCGAGTTCCTTGCTTACTAGGTAGATCCTTTTAATATTCCTTAATTCTACTTGTAGATTCATTCTAAAATTGCATATTGCGTTGGAAGTCCTCCGCCCGTGCTTTAAGCACAAACTACGCGCGTTTTTATCATTTTATCACGAGAACATGTGACAAACCTCATAATGGTCATCATTTCTCCAAAATGTTTTCCTCTACCCTTAACATATCTCCACTACAGAGTCAGTCATCATCCAATCATTGACCAGTCTACCCTCTCTCTCTGCCATGTCTAGTTTATCAAGCTTGTTTCGCATCGCCTCCTTAAACTCGATGACCTTCTCGAATTTCTTGGTTGCTTTGTATTCATTTACTGCCTTGAGGATCTTATCCTCCTCATCTGTACATCCAAGTAACATAGTAGAGGAAATAAATGTGGACGAGTTAGACCAAGTGGTTAGGCTACTGGAAGAAGAATGCGTGGAGGGTGCTGAGATTGTGCTGGCTGTATCGAAAGTAGAGTTCCAGCTCCATAAGTCGTCATCGAAAGGCCTAAGAAAGTCATCCAACGGATATCCTTGCCCGATCACAGACTTGGGGTTGAGGAGGGTAAGGTCGGGGACGCTACCATATCTCCCTGAAAATTGCTGGTCAGTACATACTCACATTATCCTCACCTGTTGGGGTTATACGTACAATCATTCTTGAGATACCAGTCCGCTTGTAAGGTGCTCTGAGCCTCCTGCGCTTGTATAACCTCTTCTTTCTCCTTCAGAACCTTATTCTGCTTTATAAGTTGCTTTTTTTGCCCGACTTGAAATTTCAATCTATCGACACCTTTTTGGTCTACAAGTTCGAATACTGGACCCCGGCCTCGTAGTTGGTCCCGAAGACAAGCACAAATCTCTCTAATTCTTTCATTCTCCCAATCTTATTTTCATAACATTAGCATATGTAATCCAGGTCACAAATTTTGGTTTGCAAATACTCACTAACAGCAGCTACCCATCTCCCACCACCCTTCGTTATTTCCTTCTTCTCTATTTCTTTGCACCACCAAGCGAACCAATGATATTGTTGTTCCTCTGTAAGATCTTCCAATCTGCAGTTCTTACGGCACAGATCCTGGTAAGTATCCGGTGACATGTTAAGGATAATCTCGGTAATTATGATGTATGGTACCGGAGGGGTGATGCGGTGACGGAGAAGAAGAACGAGGAGGGTGATATCGCGTCTGAGAGTGGTTATCGTTAATTGGTGCCCAACAGCTGGAGTATTAACGATACAAATCTTTATCCACCGCTTGCCCCCTGGAAACCATAAGAACTCGGGGAATATCAAAAACAAAAGAAAAAGATGCGCTCTTACTTATCGGCTTTGACATAAGTTTTGTTGTTCCTGACCTTGCCCTCAGGCTTCGTACCTACAACCCATGACTTCGGCGCCATCCTTGCATTGACATTTTTACCCATGTTTATTCCCGCTTCTCTAGCCTGTACTGTAGTATGCAAGGAGGAAGTGAAATCTACGCCTACTGGAATTTATCTGCCGTAAATTCACAGCTCTTGCAAGACTCGAGTCGTTTAACAAGGTATGTAGTGGATGGGTGGATAAATGGATAGACGTTTATATTCCCACCGCGTAACAATAACTTCTTCCAAAAGCTGTCGTGACTCGATTCTGGTAAATATGTCTAATAGTCAAAGATCCAGTCACATCCCTTGGTACCAGTCGTACGAGTCGTTATTCAAATCGCCGTTTAAATCCCACACACGATCGATCTCGAACCAAATAATAAATAGGAAGAAGTCGAAATATTAAGTATCAAATAATAAAGAATAAAGAATTAAGAATCGAAGTATCAAAATATAAATAACACCCCATGAACCATGAGAGTACCACTCGTAGCCGATAATTCAGAAATACGGCACTTCTCAAAAACCGTGCAACCGGTCATCAACAAGAGCGGCAAAGAGGAATCATTCGTAAGCAAAGGTGTACGTACATTCACAATTTCGAACTTGGTATATGCGTTAATTCGCTAGAGAGGTGGGGGTGGAGGTCGAGGTTGGAAGTACGGAGGGTGAAGAATGGAAGAATATTGAGTGTGGAGAATTGGTAGTGTGAATCATGAATCTCGAGTGATGGTTGATGAATCATAGGATTGCATAGCATAGCATAGCATAGCATATCGTGTTATGAAGAGAAGGGCAAGGGTATGAGTAAGGGTATCGGTATGGGTATCGGTAGAACAGATCAGGAGAGCGTAGACGAGAGATGATAGGATAGGGTAGGATAGGGCAGGGGATTATGAGTATGAGTATGAGTATGATCATAGGGTAAAGTAAGGTAAGGTAAAGTAGAAAACTATAGAGTATATTCATTATATTGATACCGAAGCGAATCGAAACCTACAGTGTGCTATTTTTAGGTACATGCGAGGTACGGTTTATGAGATGGGGACATGGGGGAGAAGGGGAAAGTGAATATTGTGTATGGGGTATGGGGTATGGGGTATGTGGTATGGGGTATGGGGCATGAGGTACAGGGTATATAGGGATCTCTTTGTATGGGGGTATAGGATATGCGTAGATCATGGGCGTATTTGTGTAGATGTAGGTATTTATAGAAACGGATGGGATGAAGAGTGGAGAATATGAATAGGTATCTATCTATATCTATTCTCTTAATCTACACTTAATGTATCCTCGCGTGTTCGTTTGCATGTATGTATGTAGGCTTTTTGTTCTTCTGCTCTCAATTTCTATTGTGCTATCGAAATCGAAATCAAAATCAACATAGAGAACGCAAGGTAGAAAGTAGAAAGCAGATACGAAAGTAGAAAGCAGAAATCAGAAAGCTAAATTGGGTATTGAATTCTGTAACCCGCATCATGTGTATCGTTCGCATATCATCGTATTTTCATCGACCTCCTCCCACTAAGTCCCCCTAACTTAACCAATATGCATTCTTTTTTTTTCTCCTTTTTTTCCAAACCTCTAATTTACGCTCCACCAGCAGCCTTAGCCGCCTTCTTCTTCTCCTCAATCGCCTTCATCTTCGCCAATTTCTTCTCCTGATTCTTTGTTAATTTACCAGTACCCTCTCCACTCCCCTCAGCACCTTCTCCGCTTGCGGCTCCCTCTCCGGAAACAGGAGCAACGTTTATAGGATTTGGATTTCCACCCCAAACCAACTCCTTTCTGGCGAAAAAGTCCGCCACAACCTCATCTGTAATCTTTGCTCTTCTCTCCTGGAATGCCTTGACATACTTCTGTAACTCCAGGATACATCTTGCTTTTAATTCTCCTGTAAGCATTTCCCCAGATCTATATGCCTTTCTGATACTTTCTAATTCCTCATCGTCTTCTAAGAAAAATGTCAAATATTGATACGAGACATCTTTTTCTGTGTCACCTCCTTTCTCTCTCTGTTCTTGCTCGCTAACTTGTCCGCCGCTGAAAGCATATTTGTTGATTTTATTCTTAATTTTGTTTGGTTCATCATACATGAAGATTGCAGAGGTATCGACCGAAGCGCTCATTTTGGAACCAGGACCTTGAAGAGCGTCGAGAAAACGAGCGTGAATAAGCGCGGGCTTGGCGTAATGGAGACGAGCGGCTACATCGCGGGTCATGCGGAAGTAGGGATCTTGATCGATGGCGCAGGGAATTAGCGAGGGAATCTGAGTAGTCTTGGATTCATCGGTCCCGAAAATGTGTGGGAAGGAGTTAGCAAAGGAGGTTGCGCCTTGGATGGCTCCGAAATGGATTTTGCCTATGCAAGAACTGGGATTGTCAGTAAAGTCCATGTGGTTTGGGGCCACAATCTCTTACCTGTCATTGAAGCCGAAGACAGCTCGTGCAACGTTCAATGTAACGTGCTTGGAGATTCGGGTAACGTTCTTGTAAAATGCTCCTCCCATGTAGTCATAATCGCTGAAGATGAATGTCTTCTTGGGGTCGAATCCGACAGCAATGATATCTTTCGCATTACTAGTGGTATAACTCTGAACTTCCTCAATTGTACGTTTCTCGGAGAAGATATACTTCTCATCGTCTGTAAGCATGATGATCAACGGAACATCGAAAACATCTTGTAACCATCTGAGAATGAGTCATCAGCATGATTCGAGCAAATTATAGATTCTGTAGATTGTTTTCAATGCTCGCAGATTGTGCGAAGCTGAACCTACTTAAAACCCCAAGACTTACTTTGTAAACTCAAACGGAACAGTGTGGCCAATATGCATACTGTCACTACTTGGTCCTCGTCCCGTATACATGAAAAATGGTTCTCCCTTCTCATGGCGATCCAGCATAAGATTCAAATCACGATGACTGAAGACAATTCCTCTTCTCATAAATCTATGAGGCTTATGGCCAGTCACCTCCTCAAATCTCTTTAGGTCTGCTTCCTCAATTTTCTTGGTTCCAAACTCATCGATCAAAGTCAAGTAGTTGATAGCTTTTGCGATTCCATCTGCGCCAATTTCTCCAGCAACATTATATGGATCGACGGTTTGTTTACTGGCAGGAGCATCGGTTGCCAAGCTGGCCGCGAGAGTGGGTTCCGCGTCTGTCATGGTGGTGAGGATTGAGGAATAGTGGTTTGGGTTTGGAGGGGTTATTTGTTCTTTATTGATAGAGGGGGAAATTATTGCCATTGCAATCTGCCAATTCGGTAAGCGGTGAGAGGATTGAGCAAAATGTCACGTGCTTACGACTTCCAATTAGGATTGCCGTGGAATGCTTTGTTCCAGCTGACTTTCGATGAGCTTGTACCATCGAAGCTCTGCGGGGTTTACTAGTGTCTTTTTTGTATATCTACAGTATCTTGAATAGTAATACGAATAAACCTTCAGATATTCAACAATGTCATGATTATTTACTTCTTTGATCTTGAAATTCATCAAAATTCATTCCCACAACAATTCATCACATAGTTCGCCCATCTCCATCTCCATCTCCATCACACTAAACCTAAAAAACTCAAAATCCGGGGAAAGAGATCAGGCGAGCAAATCACTTCCAGAAGCTTTCCAGTCCAAATCATCAAGATCAACAATCATACCACTAGCACACTACTAGCATTCGACTCCCGATTCGACTTTCTTTTCTCACCTCATTCTTTTCCTTACTTTCGCTGCCTGATACCTCTTGTACCATCACCGAAACCATATGTATACCACGAACAATTAAACAATTGCACAATTAAACAACTAATCAATCCTCAATAAATCCACAATCATGGTCAAATTCTACGAATCCTCCTACTCTTACGATTACTCCTTTCCTACTGTCACTCTCGCCTACTTCCTCCGTTACCCAAATCCACATAGCACACATGTGCTCTCCACCGATGTGATATCACGTACCGTGTGCCCCGAAACAGGTCGTCTGCGTACCTTGCGCATCCATCGCAAATCCACTCGTCTGCCATCCGCAGTTCTTAAGATCTTGCCCAAGAGTGTGCTAGGTAATGTGAGAAGCGATAGAAGCGAATCATACATTTTAGAGACTTCGGAAGTGGATATTAAAGAAGGATGGATGAAGACGGAGAGTAGAAACCTGGATTGGACGGGCATTTTAAGTGTAGTGGAGAAACAAAGTTTTCATAGAGCAGCAGAAAAGGAAGAGAGCGAGGAAGAATTTATAGCAGGATCGGGAATGACGGGAGTGAGGACGCAGGTTATGTTCCGCAGTCGGCTTGGTGATCGGTTGAGGGCGATGAGGAAGGGGGAAGAAGGGGAGGAAGAGAAGAAGGGATGGTTGGCGAATTGGAGTACCAAGGGAGTACAAAGGAGTATCGAGGCTATTGCTAGTAGGAAGACAGAAAATCAATTGGGAAAGAGCAAGGAGGGAATGATGGTGGTGTTGGAGAGAATGCGAAATGGTGGGTTAGTGGGGGTGTTGGATGGGATGAGGAAGGATAGGGAATTGATGTTTGCGGGCATGGAGCGAAAAATTTGAATGATGCGACATGAGATATAATGGTTACATATGAGGATATCATAATGACGGCGGATGGACATATACCGGATACGGCAAGCGGACAGCGGTGAAAGAAGAGATGAGAAAACGCTCTTTCACGATCGTAGTTCATTTACACTTACTTTCGTTAGGCGGGGGGCCCTTTGTATCAAAGCACACAAGTCAACATACGGGAGCGAGGAGTTTTGGGGATGAAGTACAGGCGTTTTTGAGGCAATCCACTCTCATTTGGTTGTATCACATTGTATGAAATATATCAAATTTTGAATAGCTTCGTTATCGTCTACTTTATGTATAAACCTACTTTTGCTGTGTTATCATATCAACAGTAAATTACTCTTATGCCACGTAGAATCTAACTTAACCAGACTAGAATCTATAGTATTCTAGCTCAAAAACTATAGTTCTAGCCTTCCACTCTACCTTCTACCCTCTCCTCCTTCTCCTCCCACCCCCTCTTTTTCATAAAGACAAAGAAAACACTTCAGAAAGTACAAAACAAAAACAATGAAAAAGATCTGTTCCAACAACACAAGAATAACCTACAGTACCATATCATCAATCCCATACCCCATAAACGAGGCTCTTCTCTCCTACTCCTAGAGAACATCATATTGTCGATTCGACATATCTAGGGAAGCTTAAGAATACTTTGAGATGTTTACCTTTCACGTTCTGATCAATCTTATCGTGTGTACCCTCAGAGTCAGGATTGGTTTGGTACTTTCAAATTCAATTCCAAATTGGAATGAAGAGTTTGTTTTCAAGTACGGTTTATTGCGTACATTTTGTGTCCCGGTAAGTGTCCCGGGTGAGTTGTTGGATTCTCATTCCCAGTGAGTGAGCTCTTATTCAAAGTAAATTTTTAATTGCAGAAGTTAGCTTTCATTGTAGTATTGAGATCATTTCATATTTTTGCTGCATCATACACCTTATTGCCATCTCTAATCTCTCATATCTCTCTCTCCACTTCCACACATCCACTCATTACTCCCTGCACGTCTAAAATTGCATACCCCCAACATACTGTCTCTAAATCGGCCCAATACCCTTCCCAAGGGGCGCTTTACTCTGCACGACGTGCTTCTGCGTGGAAAACGGCACTGTGCTAGACAAACTATCGATTCTTCCCAACAAATACTCGAGCGTTCTATAGGCCGCACTGGGGGTATACTGCGGAATCATATGGCCGCTCATATTGATATAGACGAAGGTGAGATTGCGCTCCGTGTGCGTGGTACCCATGACGCCCGAGGCCGCGAGCGTGGAGTCCGCGAGCTCGTTGTGGTATGGCACGTAAAAGGGATCCTTGGGCTTGCTTTGGAATCCTTGGGCGCCGCCCCATGTCATGTTTTGGATCGCGAGGAGCGTACCGTTGGCAATGAACATCATGTCTAAGGCGCCCTGGCCGATGACGGTACGTTTGGAGCGTTCGATGACGGAGGGAAGGACGGAGACTCCCGCGGGGAGAGAAGTATCTAGTCCGTCGATGAACACGTCTTGGCCGTCGGTGCACACGTCCCATTCCATGATGGGTGCGTTAATGGCTTTTTGCACATCGGTACGGTTGAAATAGAGTGAGGCACCGTCAGGGAGATAGTAGCTGGAGCTAGAAAATCCGAGGACGTCCCAAAGTAGGGGGCACATGGCTGCAACTTGGTAAATATCAAAACAGGGGTTGACGTGGAGGACTTCGCTGTAGATCATATCGAAGACGCGGCAGTCGTCAGTGGTGGAAATTCCATCGTCGCCCGTGCCGGGCATTTTGGATGGGAATGGTCCGGGTGGTGGGTAGGTGAGGTATTTGGCGAGGTAATCGGTGTAGCCGCAAGAATCAGATATATTGTGGATTTGTTCAACGAAGGAATCGTTGAAAGGAAAGAGACCACCCCAGTAATCAACGAATGGGACTGCGGGGACCTGTTCTTGAAGGGCATAGTAGGAAATCAAAGGGTCGTAAATCATGGTTGCTTCGACGTTGTAATACTTTTGATCATCAGCTTCAATTCATGTACTACTGATAATATGGAAATACTCACAGTCGAGGTATCGTTCTTGTTAAACATGGCATCGGCAATATATGGCACATAATACCCTGCATAGGATTCACCTGTGATGAAGACCTTTCTCCCTTGCAAAGCGAAAGTATCGACGAAATTCTCCCAAAATCCGAGAAACTGGGCAGCGATATCTTCTTCGCTGTTGGCATTAGGTTTACCTTGAGAGAAACCAGTACCAACGGGTTGTTCGACCCAGACAACATTGGTAAGGTTTACCCAAGTCCAAGGATTTTTAACAGGAGCGTAGGTACCGTATTGCCAGATCCAAGGTCCGTTTTCTTGGAGCAATCCTTCAAGGGATGAACATCCGGGCTAGGAGAATGATTAGTCAAGCGTCAGGGTATATGTAATTACAATCGATGAGGTAACTTACACCTCCGTTAAGCCAAATGAGAATTTCGTCGGAAGCCAATTTGTTTGTCGACGGGTGGAACCAAAAGTATAATTCCCTCTTCTCATCTGCGTCTTTTGAAATTGGCAGTAAACCAGCATATGATTCTCCAATATCGAAAGGGACATCTGGGATAGCGGAACCGTTTACACTGAACTCTAACAAAGATTATCAGTGATGTTTCTGCAAAGCTGTATTCTCAAACACTTACTAGCAGTTGAATTGGTCAAATATGGAAAACTAGAATGCCCCTTCTCATGTTGGTGTTCTCCCTTCGATTTTGTATCCCTAGCTTTATGAGCATGCATGTCTTTCTTTCCAGCATGTTTCAAGCTTCTTCCAGAAGGAAGAGTAGCATCAGCGATTCCACCTGCAATGGCAAGAGTCGAAACTACGGTTGAGAAGCGCATCTTGACTGATCACTCAGGTAACGAAACTCGGATTGTATGAGAATATTGCGGGTGAAGAGGCAAGTAGTCCCCAATGGGCGGGGTTTGGGAGAGCTTTAAGTATCTTGAAAGCTGCCATGTAAAAAGGTAAAGGGAGCTTAGAGCCATCGCAGCTCTCATCTCATGTAAACTTCCATGATTATGACGATGTGGAGGGACTACTCTAGTTCTAATCCATGGATCGATCTTGAGTCTTGAGTTTAATCCGTTAAGACCTCACCATTCTTTCACCGTACCTTACCTTACGCACTATGTAATCCCTTCTCAACCTATGATAGTGAAGATAATGATATAAATGGACATGGTGCAAAAAGGTACGAGGGGGTTGAAATGAGGCGCTAGTATATCTTTCTCCGTTTTTTTTTAAAAGACTGAATATGTACTGTAATATATCAAAAGTCAAGATGAGCTCGCTTCACGGCTTTAGTTCTGCCAAACGCTTCGGACAGTCGGATCCGACGCACCTCCCTTGTTAGAGCTTAGGGATTAGCTCCGTACTGACTCGCCAGTCGCCAGTCAACGGTTATGATTTATAGATGTGATGATATCAGTAACGTCAGGTCAGTAGTTGTTAAGAATAAGAGATAGGAAGTCACGGCACCCCCTTCGAACCTGTCCTGCCTCCACCATTCATTCATTCATTAATTCTCTTTGATATTCTTGTGATTTGAAAATATCATCTGAAAAGATGAAATGCAACAACAAGTACATACAGAGTATAGAGAACATTGCCCGCCCTGTGCATATTTCAGGGGAGACGTCTGGAATGATTGTGGAATACCAAGGCGCTTACCCAATATGGTATAGTAATTAATTATATCGAGATAGTTAACGTTATCCTTTCTAATTAATTAAATTAAGTTTCCTATCATATTCAAGGATTTTGTTTTTATGCTTTTTTTCTAATATATTATTACATTATAAGCAATACTTTAGACTTCGTATTGTTAAAATTATAAGATCATTAAAGACCTAACTAACTGAGTTTTAATAATTCAATTTGGAGAGCCCTCAGCCTTGGTGTTTCATAGCCATTTCCGATGTTCCCGAATAAACCGTCTTTCTATCGCATACAGTACCTAAATACTCTGAGTGCGAATAGTTGCATGAATCTGTACGATCTGCTTGGCAAGGGATATGTGTTGACGGATGGAGGATGAGGTTGTCAGACGTTGACGTTGACGTTGACGTTAAGGTTAAGGTTAAGCTTGAGGTTGTTGTCTTCTTCTTTCTACCTTCTTGTTCCGCCGGCTTGAACTGGATCACTAACTTGAATATTTGATTAATTTAGATTGTTATAAGTTAATCTTCTCTCTATTCTCTTCAAACTTCCAACCTTTAACATTAGAGTTAGACTAGACTACTCTCACACCTCAAGCATCATCCACCTACTCCCTACTAAGAAAGAGCTCGCATCTCGTTCTAAATCCACCCTCTCCCTCCCTTCCTCCCCGCCCAGAAATAATGAGTACTCTGCACAAACTGCAATCTCACAACAGATTATGATATACCTCCGTAAGTTATACAGAGGCCAGGTAGATATCATCGATATCATCATTGATCAAGCACGAGATGGGGACAGGAAAAAAACTCAATATCCACAATGCATTTATTTACCTTACTTTAGTTGGGGAAGATGCAACATTCGTATGAATGAGAAATGTAAGCACTTCCAATGGGCTTCGATTCCTATTTCCGTTCCTGGTCAGTTCCCAGTAAGCTTTTCAGTCTTGTGCGTTCATGCTGCAAAACTCTTTACATTATCACCATCTTCGTCTTATTAAACGCAAGAATACTTTCGAAATATGTGCATTGCTTAAACTTTATTTACTTGATTGAAGTTTATCAAGATAAGAATGTTCCAGACAATGAGTCAATTCACCAGCACTTGGGTTACGCGGTGGTCAAAGTCTCATCTGACAAAACGAGAATCTCTTTTCCGGAAGCTCAGTTACGCCAAGTGGTTGTTAGCAGATGTTGTCTGGTTAGGTTGCGACGATATACGTGATAGTGACACCGAGTGTGCTATGGCTGGCAGTGAAAAACTGTGAGCGACAACAATGAGGGCGAGAGATGAGAATTTGAACCCTCATTGATGCTTCTCTGAAAAGGTCTGTGTTTTACGCAACAGTCTAGTTTCTTTCTACAGCTACTGGTTTAATAATGGGCATGACAAGGTCACTCCCGTGCTTTTGCGCTTCTGATCAGCCCCCGCAGTTGAAGTGGACAGTATTTGCCGTGGTAGGTCCTTTGGATCTCAATACCGGAGAGATTTTTGAGTATTTTCGCTCACAATATCAGGTACTTACAGGATGGAGCCGGTAGGGAGGGGTGAATGAAATTATTTACTTGAATTGCTAAGTCCCGAAGCTAATATTCTTCCATTCAAACGATGTGCATTCACTATGCTTGCTAAGTCTAATACTTCTTGTTCCCATTCACGGTCATAAGAACGCCTAGAGTGCATGATCAAGTCGACCGGGTCAAAACTCAATTCGAAGAATTCGAATTTGCCATACTCAACCTTGTGGGAATGAGAGACAATCCTTTCTGCACATACTTTACCAGCCAAGCCATCCCTCATCTCAAATTGCTTCCCGAGCTTCTTCCATATCATCACGTACGAGGAGCTCCGTCCCACATCATATCCCATGGAGCCCATAGAACTCACATCTCCATTCTCTTGACCAAATCGCGGACTCCTCTCATCTAGAGCCTCAACTTCAACATGCGTCTCAGAAAACTCTCCAGGCTCTCTGAATCTCCTGGACCTTTTTACTGAATTTCTCATAACCCCCCTTTGAGAGCGGATCGAACTTGATTCGTACCATCGTGTTGGCTACATTCAGTTACACTTGGGAATGAAGTAAAAGTCTAGACGAAAGACTGCAGATCTTAATCAGAAAGCTTTCCTTGGGTAATTTTTTCGTAGAGTTTGACTGCGGTGCCAATGTCACTGACATGGCCTTTAGGTTGCATGAAGTAATTGGAACAATGATAATGGCGTGATAAATTCCCCTGCTCACCGCAAAAAACGGCGAGAGCTGAATTTCCGCCCTCAAATTAGATTTTTCCATTTCTTGACCTGATCAGCAATACAGCTAGCACAAAGCGATACATTTGATAGAGTGCCTAAACTTAAAGTGATAACCTGAGGCGCGTTCAAGATTTTTCTTCGTATTGTTGCCAAGATGGCCAGAAGAATGAGTTCTGTCATAGAGAATGATATCAAACGATATACCAAATACATACTGTATGTTTTTTTCTGACTATAGAGCCAATCATAATATCCCGATTAACTATAAACCGTACTTTAGTATAAGCCTAAATATATGAAATTCTTGCAGGTTCTCGAAAATCACAATAGCCCAAGCTTCAACATCTATATACCTTTCTACTTACAGTCCATCTATGCTCTGGCAACCCATCGCAATCCCACCTTTTCAGGACTTCTCATCTGCAATAACAAATCAATCACAATATCCTTCACCACGCTCATCACTCTCTCCTTTCCTTCCTCCTTCGTTTCTCCCTCTTCCAGCACAATTTCCACGCGATCTCTCTTGAAAAGCGCAACCATCGCCGCTACAAATTCTACTTGGCTGAACTTCTTACCGGGACATGCTCGGATCGCATCAGACCACGGTTGGTAAGATCCCTTGGGAGAGGTGCGGATATATTCGCGTTCAACCGGCGATGTATGTGTATTTCCGGCTTTGGTTAAGATCCAGCGCTGGGGACTGCAAGAGCAGGGCGTCAGCAATTTTTCTATCAATAGGATGTTCGAGAAGAACAGGAAATAAGGGGAAATGTACTTCCATTCGAGATTATCATTACCCCAGTATCGTGGATGCGAGTGCAGCGCGTTAGAATTCACAATAATGCGTGTGTCGGGCGGAATTGTGATTGTTCGGCCCTCGACCGTAAGTGGTTGTGGTATTTCAAAGGTAGATTTGCAGATGCCGATGAGTGGGTTCCAAAGTCTTACCGTCTCTAGCTATTTCGTACAATCACTATCAGCATCATCATATCATATCATGAATTTGAACCGGGGGTTCTTCACCATTGCAGCAAGACATCTGTTCAACCTAGGATATATCTCCTTGAAATCCCATGTCGACGGCATACCGTTCGTTATGACAGTGTTAATTTCTTCCGCGATCCAATCTTGAACTTCGGGATGGGCTGCAAGAAGATAGAATGTCCAGTTGAGTACCACGGCAGTCGTATCGTGACCCGCAAAATTGTACACAAACAGGTTTCCATATATTTCCTCTTCGGTGAGCCCCTGAAAGCCACTTGCAGCAGAACCTTTTGAGCTCAGCTGAGTCTGTTCTTTGGAAGCTCTGAGTAAAGAACTCGTAAATGTCGCGCTTCTGGGGTTCCCATGCGAGATGGCGTCTTTTTCATCCTTGAGCATCTCTGCCATGTAGAATTTAAAATCAATAGTTGCTTGCCCAATCCGCTTCCACTTTGGTGGCCAGGATAATTTGGAGAGAAGTTTAGGGCCAAGCACAAGGATAAGGAGACAATTTTCTAACACAAGTGCGAGAGAGTCTCGATAATTGAAGGTATGTCCTGCCTCGGGTTGTTCGGTAGACTTTTTGAACGAGTATGATTTTCCAAATCCGGCCCCCGATAGCACGTGAAGGGAGAATGTACGAGTATCCTTATCTGTTCGGGTAATGGGACCTTTTAGAGACTTCAGAATTGTAAAATCTCATCTGCCTGTCTTAAGGCTTCGATCCATACTAAACGGTTGTTTTTATCATTGAAAGGAGCGCTGGTAATTTTACGTTGACGCTGCCAATCTGGACCTACGGCCTGAAACCAAGTCAGCTCTAGCAGCTCATTAGAATTTAGCATCATGATGACCTACTGTCGAAATATTAGGACCGAAAACCGCCAGAACCGCTGCTACAATCAGCAAATGCCGCAACACAAAGACACGATATCACTCTCACCAAGCAAGTCTGGAGGTCTATCGAAATCATCTTTGCGCTTGAAAACCTCATTGACTGCGTCGGAATCGCAGAGATCTAACCAGTTACGGCCCGCGGAGACATGAATGACTGCATCACCCAGCTTTTGATGCATAGTGTACTTCTCTTTGAACTCCCAGCCCGGCGTGCTATACCCAGTGGTCGCAATGGGTGGGTTTCGTATAAATATTCGAATACCCGTCCCCAAACTATTATTAACGGGGGACCAATCAGCGGCCCCAATACCCGTCTATTGAAAGTAGTTAAAAATCCTTATTAATATCCACAAATAACTATAGATACCTATTTATCATATATCTACAATTGAAATCATTTAGAACTTTTACAACTTTTATATTTTTAATCTGATTTGAAGGATTTTAATATACTTGAAAAATTAAGAATTAGAAATATTGAAATTATTGAAAATAAAATATAAGGATATAACCCTAATTTATAAATTCGAAATTTGTCACGGCGCCAACTATATGATCTGTAGTTGCCTTTGTGCCTCAGGCATGGACCACTAGCGCGCCCTACTTCCTATAAGTAGGGCCTTACTCTTCTATAGTTCTTCTACCCTTATAGTATAATATAAGTCTTCATTTATATCTTGATAGTTTATACTATCTTTAAATAAACTATTATAGCTTCATTTCATCTAATTCCATTGATATACTACCCGGATTATATTGATCACATCTACTATTAATCCACTATATATCCTCACCACCATCTATTTGAAGCTTTATAAGGTTGTTTTATAATTACAAAAATATCCCGAAAATAATTATCCAAATACTCTAAATTCCTATACCCAATCCATAAGTATTCCAAATAATTATATCTAATCTTAATATACAATTTATATTTTTGAACTATATTATCGATTCTGCTAATACTAATGTTTCTACTTTCATTGAAATATTTTAGAATCCTATTACTGTATATACTATCACTACTCAAGTTGTATTTATATCGATTAAAGCGATTATAATAAATTTTCGAAACGAAATTACTAAAGCGTAATTGACGATCGCTGACCTTAATATAACAATTGCAATATTGAGAGTCGCTGTTTATAATAGCCAGCAAGCCCTAACCCACCAAAAGCATTTTACTCTCTCCAAGAAGTTTAGTAATGACAAATAGGATATTATAAAGTATCAAGATTAGTATATAGTTTTTCGTAATATAATCAATCACTATTTATCCGCAAACTATAATAATGAAATTGAGTATCAAAAGATTATATTCCTTACCAATCTATTCTCCAGCCCTATATATTCGAATAATCAATTGTATTTCAACGAGATCACTAATTATCTATAAAACCCCGATTATTAACCTACTGGATGGCGTACTATTTACAACATCTGGATATAATTGAATAAGTAATATAAGATTCTTGATTTCGCTTATAAAGCTTCTATAGATTATAATACATACAAAATGAAGAAGACTTTATTTAGTAATTTTATTATTGAATTCAAATAGTTTGTTATCAAATATAAAAAGATAATGGAATAATAAGTTTCTAATCTTAAGCTCAAGGTTTCCTAAGAACTTATTGATACTTTTGTCAATCGCCTGAACAAACCCTTCACTGTCAATATTGATATATAGATAATCTAGTAGTAAGGTAGGTATCTATAATAATTTGGAAGAGAAATCTCATCTTGATAATCAATACAAGAATTAAGATATCAATTTCAATTGTGACTAATTGAAATCCAACAAAAGAAAACCTACCACCACTACTACAATCCCTACACCTAATCCCTCTAAAGATTTTATATAATTGGATACCGTTCGCTAAAATCAATATACCTGTTACGGGAGCTGCCTCTAGGGTCACGTGGAAGTGTCTAGAGATCTC